>PVHX01006924.1:77524-95919 GCA_004024805.1 Geosciurus inauris
AAAAAAAAAAAAAAAAAAAAAAAAAGAGGTGAATACTTGAGTAAAGACTGAGAAACGTCAGTGGAAACGTCATTGTTAAGACAGAGGGGAGCAGTAAGTAGCTGGTGAGAACCAAGCCAGGGTCAAGGAGACCCAGTGTTGGGTGCAAATTACCAAGAATGAAGTCAGTGAAGAGTGACAGGAAAACAACGAAGCAGTCTGTGGTCAGCACTGAATGGGGAGGAAGGAAGAGGCCACCGGGAGCAGTAACAGAGAGGCAGAGGGCAAGTGGTGTCAATAGGAAGGGCCCAGGTTTCAGTCGGGTCCAGCAGGTGGCAATGGTGGTCACAGTAGCAGCTGAGGCTAGATAATGATATAGGAGACGTTGCTGTGGCTGACCATTAAATTCCAAAGGGGCTGTGGGAAAATTTAGGAGGTTGAGGAAGAGAGAAAATTGGGCCAGATGAATCAAAGCAAAGAGAAGTAGCAGAGGGTACAGTGTGGAAGCCCTGGGGACATGGCCTCCTGGTGAGATGTGAGGCAGGATGGGATGCCTTCTGATAAGCCATCAGGAGTGGTGGGCGTCCTGTGGATCCCGGAGTTTGGTGCCCAAGGAGGAAGCCTGGGTTCAAGGGTCTCCTTTAGACAGGAGGGACTGGCAGTGCAGGCACAACAGGAAAGAAGAATTAGAAAACTAATTCCTCACAATTCTGTTTCTACTGCACAACAGAGAGTAACCAATCACTACCCAAGAAGTGAAGGTGTTGGGTATTAGCTTAAGAAACTCCATTTTGTCTGGGCTGCCAGCCACCTTAACTTTAGCCCAGATGGAACATAGGGTGGGCTTAGCTAACTGCAATCTCTGCTTCTGTACTGTTGGCTTGCTTGCATTAGCTAAAAGAGAAAACGTCATAGCGCCCGACGTGCAGTTTTCTTTTGCTGTATAATCTGTAACCTAAACCAAGTTGGGGCTGCAATTTTGAATTGGCTTTGAATTGGCTTTGCAGTCCCACCGGCTGAAAAATAAATCTATAACGAATGAATCTATGAGTTTGTTGTTTCTCGCTGATTGGGTATAACAGCAAGAATTGAATTGGTCTGGTTGTTGCTGTGAATTGAAAAAAATTGGAAAATTCCAAGCATGGAACTGATGTTCTCAACTATACTTGACCCACCAATAACTTGAATGAATCCAAAATTAAAACATAAAAATGATGGATAGAATATGCATAAACAAGAGCCTTCCTCAGGGTTCTTTCCTGCCATGACCACTGATTAGAGTCATCAGAACAAAATTCAGGCTTGATTCTGCTAAAAATTGCAGTGTGACATTGGGGGCATTCTATTGTTGTTTAATCATAATATTGTCATATATTGCTGTTTCTAATTATCATATTTCATAACTCAAATGCCCATGAATGGATGACTCCTTGTTGAAATTGTATCTATATAACCTTCTATACAATAGTGTTTTAAAATGAGGTCTTAGTTTTACCTCATTGAAAGGTGTGAGGTAATATAAACTGGGTGTGGTGGTGCACACCTGTAATCTCAGGGGCTCAGGAGGCTGAGACAGGAAGATCATGAGTTCAAAGCCAGCCTCAGCAAAAGCAAGGCACTAAGCAACTCAGTGAGACTGTGTCTCTAAAATAAAAATACGAAATAGGGCTGGGGGTGTGGCTCAGTGGTTGAGTGTCCCCGACCTCAATCCCTGGTATCCCCCTAAAAAGAGAAAGGTGTGAGGTAATACTAAGTGAAGTAAGGGACAGCATGCAAACATACACAAGAAAGAGAAAGCTGAATAGATAGATAAAAGATAATTTTTCTCAGGGGTTACTTCCTGAGGGTCAGAATATTGAGTGCTCTATTTTTAAGTTTCTGCAGTCTTTCTTTTTCTTTTTTCTTTTTACAGTATTCAGTTGTAGCACAGAGGAACAAGGGATAAAAATAGTTCTTATTTATCACAACCAACAGAGAATCTCAAAGCTTAGTTAAAAGTCTTACTATTCCTTGGGTGAATCCTGTTTGTCCTTTAAGCTGTCAGAAAATCCACTTTTGCACTGACAACAGTTCCTGTTTTTCAAGTAAAACTGCATTTGCAGCAGGATGTCCTGTGTCCAGCCTAGATTGTGGTCTGCAGAATTGGTGACCTAGTGAGCTCTGCAGGAGTCAATCAGTGTGAGCTGGTCATCCAAAGGGCTCACTTTTGACTAAAGAAAGAGAAGCATTCCTGTCCTGGGGTAGACAAGAAAGAGAGACAAGGGGATGGATGGGATGGGATAGTCTGTGCCCTTCACAGTACAAGGCTCTGGTTTGGAATGGTGATGGAGAGAACACTGAACCAGGAAACTGAAGGGCATGAAGAAGAAGCTCACCCACCCTTCCCACAACGGATCAAAAGACCATAGTGTGGAACTGATACTGCTCAGGGGCATCCTCAGGGCAACCAAAGCAGCCTAGTGAAAAGGCAAGAGCAGGCGACGTTGAGTAGAAAAGTATCTGAACACAAGTAAATGCCACAGTGGGGATTCCTGGAATAAGGAGGGAGATTTCAAAGAGGAGATAAAGTGGCAGCCAAGAGCGTCCAGGGTTTGCGCATCAATCTCTCATCCTAAGGGAGGATGTGAGGGGCTCCTTTTCTAATTATGTATTTTTTATTTCCATATAAAGCGATGGTTTACTGTGTCTATAACACTGTTGCCTTAGTTTATTTTGTGTTGTTATTACAGAAAACTTGACCCTGGGTAATTTATAATGAAAATAAATTTATTTCTCATGGTTGTAGAGGCTTGGATGTCCAGGATCGAGGGGCTGCACCTGGTGAGGGCCTACCTGTTGCATCACAACACGGCAGAAGACACCACTGGGTAAGAGTGGGGGAGGAATGAAAACTCAGGTCTCTTCCTCTTTTTAAAAGCCACTAATCCCATGATGGGACCCACCCTTACAACCTCATCTAATCCTAATTATGTCCCAAACATTCCAAGTCCCATGAATTTAAGGACAAAGTTCCAACATAGGAGATTTGGGGGACACCTTCAAACCAAAGCGACTATATCTATATGAGGTCGTAACTTCTCTAACGTATTGCTAAACTCAAATTACTCTGTGTTAATATCATAAAAATTCATGGAATCTTCAATTTACCTTTGAGTTTTGACCAGATTTTATATGATACATCTTCACTTGACATTGCAAGGAAAACTGTCCTCTCAGGCACTTAACCAACCACTGATCACATGAAAGGATTCATTTTCAAAGAACAAACCCATGAAGAGAATCCTTGAAAATGTACTGGATTTGAAGTTAAATGGCTGATTATTCCTAAATAAGAATAGTGGGGTTTTAAAAAGTGGAGGCTTAATGACATTTGCCACATGTCTCTGTCCAGGTACCAGACTGTACTTGCAGCAAAATTAAGTCTTTAATTTAAGAATATGCCATAGACTCTATTGGAAAGGACATGAATAATGGAAACTGGAGCCTCAAAAATGGCAAACTGGCTCAACCTCTTGGAGCATCATTCATTAGATCCAGCTGCAAAAGCTAAAACTTATTAAAAATGCATGTAGAATTTCTTTTTAAGCATTAACACACCACTATTTTAAATGTTGGTTCTGACTGAGAATTCCTCTCTGAAGGTGCTTTTTACCCCCATAACCTTAGCAAGCTGCCAGAGCCTCTGGAGACTAAACAAATTGCTAACTTAAAAATTCATTATAGTGTCTATTCCTTTTCCAATACATAAAATGTACTTTATAATATTTGTTCTTCTGAGTCTCAAGAACGTAATCTTCAAGGCCCCACATGCACACATGCTGCCATCACTGGTCCATGATTAATTTACTAGACTGACTTTTTAAAAAACATATCACACCCAAAAGTCCTAAAATGAGAAGTGAAAATACCACTAGCCAACACATTAATTTCCCCAAAATAAGCAATATCAACAAGGATGACAGGGGTGATGTCAATGCACGAGATTCTTGGGAATAAGTATGAAGTATTAAACTCCATAGTTTGCAGTTAGCAACAGAGGATGCATGAAGGCACTTTTAGAAGTCAGGAATAAAAGAAATGTGATTTTGTGCAGCTACACAACTAACATAAAATTATCAAGGATACCATGCAAAAATGTTGTGTTTAAGCACTACTTTGAAAATATAAGAACTGGACACCTGGGCAAGGGCCCTGACTGAAAACAGATAGAACAGGTGACCGATTATCTTACTTCATTTTGAAAGCTCATATAAAAGGGCCCAGGAACTCAAGGCATTTAGAATTCAAATAGACCCAGTCAAGACCCTAGAATGGGCCCATGGAAAAAGGAAGAAAACCAACATCTAGAATCAGGGAAACTGAGTCAGCCAAAGAGCAAAGAGACCCTGGAGAAAGTGATAAAAGAGTTAAAATGAGGGTAATTGATAGTTTTTTATTTTAAAATAAATCCATGGGTTCTAGCTCATGGTTAAGAATCAGATTTTTTTCTCTGATTGCTTAGGGCTAAAATTCCTAACTTGTCTAAAATTTAGTTCATGGGGAAATATAGTAGATATGAATTAAATGGATGAAAGAATTGGAAGATCTAACCAAAGACAGACTCATGGATTATTCATGTCTAATGTTTCTGTTCTAAAGAACTATGGCAGTGTGTGTGTGTGTGTGTGTGTGTGTGTGTGTGTATGTGTGTGTCTACCCTGAACCCTGGGCCTCCTACATGCAGGACAAGCACTCTACCACTCTACCTCCAGCCTCTAAGCAAGTGCTTTATGACTGATCTATACCTCAGCCCTCTAGCATTTTTTGACTAGATAGTAGGTGCAAAGAGAACAATTTCATTTAGATAGGGGTAAAAAAAAGTCCTGAAACTATAAGAGTTTGGCAAATAATCATAACCCCTGAGGGGTTAAATCAAAAATATACAATCACTTTAAAGAGATGGTATGACCTTAACTTATGATGATAACTTAACCTTGATGATACAGACTGAGTCACTCAAAAGCATAATCAAGTGGGCTGGGATTGTAGCTCAGTGGTAGAGTGGTTGCCTAGCATGTGTGAGGGCCTGGGTTCGATCCTCAGCACCACATACAAAGCAATAAAATAAAAACATTGTGTCCATCTACAACTAAAGAAAAAAAAAGCATAATCAGCCCAACATGGGAAATGAGAACCAGAAAGTATTAGCAATGAGTTCACAGCACTGGTGGATATGGAATCTGGGGATATAATGGATTCTCTCTGGAGGTGCTCTTAGCTGCAGGGTGTGGATTTATACCAGGTGTCCCTATGGTCTGGACAAAAGATCCCTTGGAACCATTTACCTGACTTTACTTCAATCTCATCTTCACTTAGCAACTCTCTGACTGTTAATTCAGTCTCTCAGGCACCCTGATACTGGAAGGATTCATTAGATGATAAAAAAAAAAATGAATATTTTAGTGACTGGAAAAAGACATTCCCCCATCAAAATTAATAAATCAATAATCCGATTTATGCACCATTCTCTTGTAAGTTAATATGAGCCTGTCCTCTCCTTTTGTCTCAGGAGGCACCCTCTGAGGCACTGGCACAGAAACTTCTAGAACTGCAAGGCTAAAATCAAGTCTTGATGATAAGAATTCTACCACCCAGTGAGTCAACTTGGCAGCCAGCCAGAGAGCCCCCTCAAGTGTTCCTACCCCTTCAAGTTACAGAAAAAAAGAATCATGTATGAACAATGATTCACTTAATATCCTATGAATTTAGCACCAGAAGATTATGTGAATTGGAAAGCAATTCTATAAATCAAAAGCCAATATTAAATTAATTTGATTGTACAAGAAAAGACACATTATCTATCTGGCTTGTTGTGGACTCTCAGTGTCTGGTGCATTATAAGAACACAAGAAGTACTTTTTAAGTAAATAAAATTTGAAGAAAGAAGATAAAAAGAAAGAATCCAGTGTCTTTCCAGAAGATTAAGCTACTGATGAGATGTGATGACTTTTTCGCAAGATTATTATGTTAAGTGGTTTTCATTCTTTGGAGAAGCTATACATAAAATTTTGGGGAGAACAGAGAACTATATGCAAATAGATTAGTGATGTAATTGGACTACTGATAATAGTACAAAGCTATAAAGATATTAGTTGTTCCTACTTATGTCAGTCAACTTTCTGCTACTATAACAAAATACCTGAGATAGTCAACATATAAAGAGAAAAGGTTTTATTGGCTTACATTTTTGGAGGTTTTAGTTCATAGTTAGTGTCCCTATTCCTTTTGGCCTGTGATGAGGCAGCACATCATGGTGGGAAGCATGTAGAGGGGCAAAATTCCTCACCTCATGTTCAAGATGTGAAAAATGGAAAGAGAAGGAGCTGCAGTTCCACAATTCCCTTCAAGGACATGTCCCCCTTGTGACAGACAGACTTTCCACTCGGTCTCACCTCTTAAAGTTTCCCTCACCTCCCAATAGCACCAAGCTGGGGGCTAAGCCCTTAGCTTAGACCTTGGGGGACATTTCAGTTCCAAACAGTACCTCTGCTTTAATATAAGCATAAACTGAGATGACCTTAAAATCATTTCGTATACATTTACTATCCCACCTGAAGAAAACAGACACCCAAAAGTCCACTGTATTTGTCTATCATATGACTCAGGTACACATCGTCTTCAGAACCAAGCTTCCACAAAATATGTGGCTGAAAGTGAGAATAATAACCTCTAAAAAGATAATATGCAGCTCCCTCCACGTTGTCCTTACGTTATCTAAGGGAGCAGAAAGATAGCCTGTCACAGAGAAGTCAGGACCCTCAAACTTTTATCACAGAGACTCAGCAAGCCTTTCACACCTGACGAGGACACTGCTGTGCATCTTTGCTGAAATATTCCGAGCTCCCTCACAGCTAGCGATTCCAATGTTGTCATGGTGTCAGAGTTCAGGGTCCAGGAAAAAGACCTGTTAAAACCTGGAGAGGACAGATGCTGAGTGACACAAACCAGTCACAGAAGGGCAGATACTATACGAGTATCCTTATACGAGGAATCTCCAGGGGTCAGATGTAGAGACAGGTTACAAGGAGGGGAAATGGGAGTTACTCTTTAATAGGTACAGAGTGTTATCTTGGGATGATAGACAGCGGTGAGGGATGCATACCAATGTGAATGTACTTAATACCACTGAACTATACACTTAAAACATGGTGGAAGGGCTGGGGATATAGTATCCTTGCATGTATGAGGCCCTGGATTCAATCCCCAGCACCACCAAAAACAAACAAAAAAAATATGTTAAGATCACCAGTTTTATGTTATGTTTATTTTGCCACAATTAAAAAAAAATAAAAATCTAGTGAGAAGCTAGTCACTCCCTAGACTCTGTAGACATAAGGGGGATGAGGTGGCGTGCAACGCAGGCCAGTGATCTCTACCACTCATGTGGCTATAATCTAAATGTTCTGACTAGTGAGCTTCATCATGACCCTTGAGTGGATGCAGAATGTCCCTCCCCTACTGGGAGTAACTGATTCTAAGAACTCAAGCATCCACTGCTAATAGCCACTTTCGTCATCCACTGAGGCCGGCCATGTGCCAGCATTGAGCCATTTCTTTGGAATGAATTCCCAACTCCTGTGCTGTGCCCTGGCTCCACTCTCTTGCTTCTTCCTTCTCAGGCTCTTTGCTCAACCCCCTGCATTTCCCCAGAATGCACCAGTCTTTTCTCCTGCAGCTACATACACACACACACACACACACACACACACACACACACACAGCCAGCTCTGGTGCATCCAGCAAGCTTCAGCTCGACTCCAGCTTCCTCTGATAAGCATCCCTAAACACAGCTCAAATCAGTAATTTCTAAAACCTAGCACCACATTAGCATCACCTGGGAACTTAAAAATTCTGATTTAACTGTGATGAGACCAAGACATTGGCTTTATTGGACAGTAGTGAAGGCACAGATCCCCTGGCCTAAACAGTTACCTTTACTCTCGAGTACCAGAGGTCCCTTAAATTTCTCACTATCTTAGTCTGCATCTTATTTTATTATAATTGCTTGTTAGTTTGCTGCTCCCCTTTGAAGTTCAAGTTTACCACCTTCTTCAAAAGGCCTAGAACAGCCTGGCACCTAATAAGGGCTCAGTAACTACCTTGAGTTGTTTTATTGAATTAATTTTGTAGCCACTGTATTTAAAGACATTATCATCCCCATTTTCAGGTGAGCCAGCTGAGGCTCAGAGAGGCTGTCATTTACCCAAAGTCACACAGAAAGTAAATAGCAGTGTCAGGATTAGAATTTCTTTCTCTCCGATTGTTATTCACGATGCTGTACTGTGTTTGGGCTTCTTGAGTAAATTACTCATATGAAATGAGTCATTCCTACCGAACAAGTCTGAAATAAAGGCAAGACTGGAAACTATAAGTGTGCTGAGAACCAACGGGTAATACACATCCAAAGATCAATTTCCTAACTACTTCTAGGGGACAAGTGTTTGTACAATCTGGACCTTGAATGAATAATCAGCCACATGCTGCTAAAGGGTTTAATTCCCATTCTCGTGGGGCCTTTTATTTCTCCATGCTCAGAACTCTTTTTTAGGGCCCCAGATCCAATCAAACCTAAAATGGTATTGATGTCTCAAGTTTCTGAGCAAACAAGCAAAACAAACACAGAAAGAGAAAATGGTGACATTGTCATGTCCCCTGTAACTTTCTTGGGCAACCACAGCAGTACTGGTGACAGCCACCCAACAATTTTAGGTACAACCTGTGGTGCAGATGTTCCAAATGCCAAATGAGGCTTCCGGTTCCCTGTGGTTATTCATTCTCCCCCCAGCCCCAACCCAGGGGCAACGCAGCAGAGACCATTCCACCACCAGGTTGCAACACAGCACCCACCAGCATGAAAACCAAAGTGAGGCTTGCTGATGACCTGGGATGAACTTCTCTTCCTGCTCCGGAGAGTGCGGCTGCCCAGTGCCAGGTGGCATGGAGCTCCACCTGCTTGCTTCTCAGTACCCAGCCCCACCTTTACTATGGAAAAATAGCAAACATAGACCTAGTAAGAAAACACTTCTGCCCGTGCTTGAACCAGGCAGTAAGCACAGGCGGCGAGTCAGGCCACAAAGTGAAGTTTGGCAAGGGTTCTTGTGCCAAACAGTAGGATCAGCCACCAGACAGTAAGCGTTGGCACAAATGATTCAAGAGCGCTTTTTAATAAATCCAGAAAAGTAAAAAAAAAAAAAAAGTTTTGTACTGACTTAGGGTTAGGGTTAGAAAATTAACATGAATATGGGGAAATAAGAATATTCATAAGAATGTACTTGTAAAAAATATATGTGAAAACATATATAAACATACTGGATTCTACATAGGGAGGAGTCAAGTGAGGATCTTAAAAAATGTATTATGTAAATATGTAGAAGCAAAGATGAATCTGATATATGATATACTGTGATATGTATGCTAATTTAACATTGAAAATGGAAAATAGAAGTCAAAATATATTTTAAAATTCATATTGGTGTACCTGGAGGATTAGACAGAGAAGTAGGTTAAAAAGTTCTATCAAATTTTGTACTGACTTAGGTTTAGGGTAAGAGAATTCACATGGATATGGGTGAATATGAATATGAATATGTACTTCTGAAAATATGTGTAAAACATATATTAATATATAGGATCCTACACATGGATGAGTAAATTGAGAATCAGATGAAAATATATTATATAAATAGAAGGAAGCAAGGATGAATCCCATATGTGATATATATGCAAATTTTACATTTAAAATAAAGTTGAAATACACTTTAAAATTCAAAAAGAGAGAGAGAGAGAGCCCTTGTTATTATCCTGGAAATCAGGAAGTTTCATAACCATTGCTCCAGGCTCACCTAGTCAAGGACTTGGTGTGAGTCCCAGTTCCAAGGCTTATTTGTCTGGGAACCTTGGATTCCTTGCTTAATACCTCCTAGCTTCCCTCCCTTAATCACTGAAAGAGGGGGAAAAGTAGCCCAGAGGGTACTGTAAGAATTAAATGAGATAATGCAAGCAAAATCCTTAGCACACCCCGGTTTTTACTTTAAAGTGCTCTGTAAGTCATAGTGTTTGATACTGAGAATCACAACTCTGTGGGCTCCTGTCTCCTCCTCCCACTCCCAGCTCTCCTGATGGCCTCTCACCCAGCAGCCAGTGGCCTGGGTTCCCACTGGGGCTCGTGACCATTGCCACTTCACTTCATCTCCAGCTCTAACACTCTAACCGCCTACAGGTGGGCAGCTGAGTGAGTTGCATAATGGGAACAGCTATGAAGTCAGGGGACGGTGAGGCCATTCTGGCCTGAAGTGATCCATAAAGGCTTGTTGGTACAGGAGACAGAACTTTTAAAGTTAATAATTTCATTTATTTATATCTTACCCCATTGCAATTATTTGTGGGATGTGTTTAAAATGCACATAATACAATAGTGAAAAAATAGGTGAGAGGGTCAGAGGGAGGGGGGAAATACAGATGGGGAAAGAGAAAGGGCCAGCCATGTTATTTTACCAAATCATGTCCCAGGAAATATGGAGCTAGATATGTGCAAATCTGGTTATAAAAGTCCCATTGCCCAAGCAAAGAAGGAACATATGTTCAGTTGCAAAATTCATGTATACCAATATATGTCATATCCCAGGCACTGTTTCAAGCATTTTGTCTGTATTAATTAATTTAATGGGCACTGTTAATCCCTCAGTCGACAAGTACTATTGTTGCTGTTTACTCAGAAAAGGAAATTAAGCTCTGGAGGCTGAAGTCGCCACATGCTCACTGAGGCAGCACTGGAATTTGAACCCTGATCACCTGAGGTCACAGCCCCTGCTTTTAAGGACTAAGCAAGACTGTTTGGATAGACAACGTAGCACAGATAACAGCAAACCAGAAATGTAGAGGAAGCATTTCCTGACAATGAGATCTGAGTCCTCATAAAGACAGAACAGTCTGACAAGGTCCACCATTTCCAGACTGGGACATTTCCCAGATAGGTTGAAAAATTCTTAAATAGTAGAGGTAGAGGAATTTATCTGCAGCAGGAAACCGCGTTTTGGCTTGTTTGTGCCAAGAAAGAACATTAAAACTACAACTATCAGGGATTGTCAACTACATTTCATTTTTTAAAAAATATGGCCTCATACACCAAAAAAAATTAAAAGGACCTCATTTAAAAAAAAAAAAAAAAAGGAGGACCTTGTTTTTCCTTTTAAATTTGAATAAATTCAGCTTTGCAAAAAAGGGACACTGTCCATATTGTTCTCATTCTGTTTCTGGAGCAGAATGAGGTTGCAGCAGATCAGTCAGAGAATGTAATGTGTGAACTAGCACTTGAGACCACTCCTGACCTCTCCCTGGATTCACTCCTGGACTCAGAACACCTAGTACCTATGAGCAGAACTGAGACTTCTTCTCCTGGCTGGAAGTTCTCAAAATCAGTCTCTTCAGAACCAGATGTGATCAGATCAGAGAACTCAGGAGGTCTGTGAAGAGGGGCCTGAGCAGAATCCCGTGAGTCATGATTTTCACCCAAGACGTGCCCAGTGCTCCCAGGCGTGAACACATCATTGCTGAGTTACCACAGTGACACTTGCAAGTCTATGAAGAGTCTCGAATGAAATGGATGACTATTACTTTAAAAAGAACATGACATGCACACAGATTAACACCAGGGATGTTATTATGTTTTCCTGATGCTAACACATGGGCAGCATTTTTCTATTTTGTTTGGTAAGGAATTTGAGTTTCTTATAAATTTATGCTGAAACCCAATGGACACATTCAGAAGCCAAAGTAAGCAACCTTCCCTGTTCAGGGTGTTGTATTTACAATACCTAGTGTTCCTGTATTTCCATTAAAATGCAATTATCCTGCCTGGGGGAAAAAAATAAATAAAGGTCACTGGGTTAATGGAGCTCACCTTTCTTTTTTAGTCCATAAATAATAAATCAAATATAATTTAAAATGAAAACCACATCCTATATATCATTGTATTCCTGATGCTTTTTTTCATAGAACCTTTGAGTATGTGGCACTTACTGTGGCCATAATAGCTGCAGTCCATCAGGTTCCTGTAGCACCAGCTCAGTGAAGAAGAGCTCAGTGTGCATCTGTTAAGTTGATATTCATCGATGCTAAAGTGCTCAAGAAATCTCTCATGACATTTTCAAATCAGATTACTGCATATTCTACTCCGAATTCAAGGAGCATATCACAGAGGGATTAATGCACAGAAAAATCTCATGAACTTCATCTGATAAGTATTGACAAAGATATCCATTTTAAAAATTCTAATCAAATAGACTCAAGCACATTCCTTTGCTTCCAGATGGCTCACCAATAGTGCCTCTGAGAGACCGTAGACGGTTCTTAGGACCATAGGGCTGATAATAAATATCTCTAGGCAAGATTCTGATGCTACCAGTTTCTCTAATAAAAGAACAAAGAATTTCCTGCCAGCTCAATAGCTGAACAGTGCCCTCCCTAATCAATGGTTTCACTTCAATATTCCCAAAGGATCAACTAGGCAATTGCTCCACTACCTGGCACATCAAGATTTATAAGGCAGAATGGGAATGCACGGCCTAAATAGCTTCAGAAAACCATTTGTCTTGAGTAATAATAATATCAACAAAAAATATAATGACAGCTAGCATTTATAACAACAAATATAACAAAAAATATAACAGTAGCTGTTGTTAGATCACCATTAACCTCAAACTAAGGTTGTGTGTCTCCTTGAGATTTATCTGATAAGGATTTTTAAATAAAAAGTGTATGATAATGCACCCCTGAGCCTGCTATAAAAATTGTTAAACACTTCTAATCACTCCCCCACAACAATGAAAATTTAGAAGTTTGCTTTCCACTCGATGCAGGCTTGTGTAACACAAAACGCTGTGATGGCCCAACACCAGACGTACAAACAGCTCTTGCCCATCATTAAGAGTCTCAGCAGAGCCAGGCATGGTGGCACACACCCGTAATCCTAGTGACTAGGGAGTCTGAGGTGGGAGGAGCGCAGCAAGGTCAAGGACAGACTGGACGACTTTTAGCAAGACCCTGTCTCAAAATAAAAACTGTAAAGGGCTGAGGACATAGCTCAGTGGTAGAGCACCCCTGGGTTCAATCCCTGTTACCATTACCCCCCAGAAAAGTTTCAGTTTCACAGCATCTTCCTGTGGCATGTAATTTTAACTTCAAATTACAAACATAGTAACAAACCATTATTTATACTCACTTGACAATTTTATTGGAAAGACATATTTGCCATCAACAGCAAGAATTTATTTGTTCTCATTATAATCAAGAATAGCAACAGTGACAACCACTTATCATTTTGTTCTTCCAGGTACAGAAATTAAATCTAACAGATTTAATTTAATCCTTTGAAATGCCTTGTAGTGTGTGGCAAATTGCTATCTAAATAGGGCTACTCATGATCTATCTACACAAAGCAGTAAGATCTAACATTATTTATTCCATAGGCATAATTTTCATTAGTGTTCATTCTCAATGTAAATATTTTTAGCTTTGAAATATATCTGGGACTCCTAAAAAGCTTTCTTTAAAACATTAGATGTTTTACTGACCATCATCAGATACTTACTTCTTTACTTACTACCAGAACTTTTACCTTTGTTTCACATAAAACTGAAGCAGGCCGATTGGCATTTGTTAAAAGGCAGATTTCCTGAAAAAAAAAAAAAAAAAAAAAAAAAAAACACACCTCTTTAGAATTATTTCAGCTCTGAGGCTGGGATTGTGGCTTAGCGGTAGAGCGCTTGCCTCACATGCGTGAGGCACTGGGTTCGAACCTCAGCACCACATAAAAATAAATCAATAAAGATATTGTGTCCACCTACAACTAAAAAATATTTTTTTAAAAAAAGAATTATTTCAGGGCTGGGGTTGTAGCTCAGTGGTAGAGCGCTTGCCTCGCATGCGTGAGGCCCTGGGTTCGATCCTCAGCACCACATACAAAGCAATAAAATAAAGACATGTGTCCATCTACAACTAAAAAATATTTAAAAAAAAAAAGAATTATTTCAGCTCTGACAATAATCTTACACTGGAAGTCTGGGAAACTATGGAATTATAATTATGTATCATTTTAAATAAATAATTTTAATGTTTAAATTGATAAAGAGTATTGTACATAGTTTGGATGTATAGTATGATATCTTTTAAAAAATATTTTTCATTATAGATGGTCACAATATCTTTATTTTGTTTATTTTTATGGGGTGCTGAGGATTGAACCCAGTGCCTCACATACAAGAGGCAAGCTCTCCACCACTGAGCTACAACCCCAGCCCAATGATATCTTGATACATATATACAGTGTCTGATTTAAGTCTGGTCACTGGCATATTGATAACCTCAAATAAATTATCATTTCTTTGTAGTGAGAACATTCAAAATCCTGTCTTCTAGTGATTATCGACTATAGTCACCCTCCTGTGCTATAAAATACTAGAACTTAATGCTGCCTATCAAACAACTTTGAAAAGAAAATCTTGAGCTTACGGAATTAATGGATTAGTTAAAGGACTAGTTTGGACCTGACTTTCATATAACACACAGTCCCAGCAGCATTAGCTTGTGCAAAGTTTTGTACAAAAACAGAACCCCAGGTGGAATGCTTCTTTGCTCTGATACACTTCATGTGTCAAAACAGAAGCATTATCTACAACCATACATAATGCTGTGTTTTACCTACATTCAATGCTTTATTACTAAGAAAAAGAGGTGCTTGGTTCTGAAGACAGAAAGCTTGAGGTGGAGAAGCTGACATAGAACCATGATACTAATGGGCCACGAATTGAGGGAGTGTTAGCATGAACATTTACAAAACTGTAACACTTCTTTATGATGATAAAATTGAAAAGCTTGTGGCAATAAAGATTAAAGTGTGCATATCTTAGCGAAGGGAACACAGCATGACTTTAACATTAAATTTGAGCTGGGGGTACAGCTCAGAGCACTTGTCTAGCATGCCCTGGGTTCAATCCCCGGCACCACAAAATTAATTAATTATAAAAATAAGAATATGGGGGCTGGGGCTGTAGCTCAGTAGTAGAATGCTTGCCTTACTCATGTGAGGCACTGGGTTCGATCCTCAGCACCACATAAAAATAAATAAATCAAGATATTATGTCCAACTACAACTAAAACAATTTTAAAAAATTAGAATACAAAATGAATTCCACTATTATGTATAACTATAGTGAATTAATTTTAAAAACTCTAAAAAGTTTTAAAATAAGAATAGACCAGCCAGGCACAGTGGTGCATGCCTGTAATCTCAGTGACCCTAGAGGCTGAAACAGGAGGATTACAAGTTCAAGGCCAGCCTCAGCAACTTACAAGGTCCTCAGCAACTTAGTGAGAACCTGTCTCAAAATAAAAAATAAAAAGGGCTAGGGATGAAGCTCAATAGTAAAGTTCCCCTGGGTTTAATTCCCAGTACCAAAGGGGACGGGGAGGAGGAGGAGGAGGAGAAAGACCACAAGTTTTTTTAAAAAATTAAATTTGAGAAACACTAGTCCAGAAAATCTCCAATATTCTTTCCTTTAGTTGAACAACAATGGCTTGATTTTATCTGTACACAATCAGGGCAGCACAGTGGACTCAGTAAGATTAAAATCATCACAGAAAATGCAGAAGGAGGCTGCTGCATCCTGTAACCTCCTTGATATCCTCACATCCAGTGGTCTAGGGGCTCCTGTTCTCCAACTCCATTTCGTCTTCCCTCTGTTAACATAGTCCCCACATCACCACTAGTCATTTATCTTAATGAAAATCCAATCCATCTCCTCCCTACTTAAAAACCCCAATCAGTTTCACTGCCTGGAGAATGAAGCCCAGACTCTTTATCATTGTTTCTGATACTATATCTCACCTCAATTGACATTTCCAAAATCAACCCAGCAAATGCTCCCACTTCCCAAGATCTCTATACTTAGGGACTCTGGATTCAGGGATCTCCAAATCCAATCTGGCCTTGACTAAATGTAGAAATGAAATAAGTTTGATTACTGCACACAAGCTGCTTTCTTAGCCTAAATCTTATCCCTTTTACATAAAATCTTTTGCAAGCATAGAATTTCTTTAAAGAACCAGAAAGAGCTCCTTGAATAAGTAACTTAATTTGTTAATATCACCCTACCTCCAAAGCTACATGGTTCTCAATTCATTCACTAAATTAGTCAATTAAAACAATTGTTTATTAATTTTATTGATAATGTTGAGAAATTATATTAGGCTATAGGGTGGCTCTATACTATGCAGGAAAAAGGTATTGTTTTTGAGGTATTTCAGTTCATAAAATATCTAATACTCGAGGACGATACTATACCACCTTGTTATTTTAACACAATGACATACAGAGTACATAATTTTTTTTTTCTGGTACTGGAGACTGAACCTAGGGCTTCATGTATTCTGAGAATAAATTCTACCACTGGGTGATCCCCCCATCACAATTTTTAAAAATTTTTAAATAAAAATGATAATGAGAAATTGAGAAAGTAAGACAATATTTACCCCTATGAAGTCACCTTCTTCAAACTCACTTAAAATGTCAGAGTTTTTGTTCATGCTTGTGTTACTTGATGCAACCCTTAAACGACCAGCGAGAATTAAGTAGCATTCAAGAGGAGGGTATCCTTGCCTCAGAACCAGGCTTTCAGCTTCAAACCTGAGGGAAGGAATACAAAATGACTAGCTGGAAGTCACTGGTGACAAACAGAACAAAAAGCAAAACCCTGTCACTTTTGTCTATAAAGAGATTTACTTTTGTTAAAGAGCAATCACCATCCTCTTCTGTACAGACCCTGAAGGCACTAGATATCCAGGGCTGTAGCAGCAAAGCCTGGAATGGCGCTGGTCCCAGAAAGTAGGTACTCGATGTATATAGATTGAGTGAATTTATGAATAGGCAAAAGGAGGTATTGCACAACCACAGAGTGGAAGGTCTCCACATAAATGAATTACTTAGGTGAGCCCGCTATTTCACAAATATAGGCCTTTTTTTAAAAAACCACTATTGCTAAATTCATGACATAAGGCAAGGGTTTTGAATTTCTGGGAGACAGATCTGGTGATGATTTGTACACCTTTTATCAAAAGAAATTTTAAAAGTAATCTATTCAGGAATAGTTTTGTAAAATTCACCACTTTCTCTAAATGTAGATATTTAGCCAGAGGATAGTAGTTGACCCACTCTTGGTTTACAGAAGCTGTTCATCTCTGGCAATAATTCATAATAAGCTTTAACAGACACAGAAGTTTACCTGGGACATTTGATTAAAAACTTGGTTCTTTTGCACCCTGGAAATTCTGATTAGGTAGATCTGGATGGAACCCAGGGATCTATCCCTAAAAGGCTCCCTGCAATATTTTTTTTTTTTTAGTTGTAGATGGACACAATATCTTTATTTATTTATTTTTATGTGGTGCTGAGGATCGAACCCAGTGCCTCACGCATGCAAGGCAAGCACTTTACCACTGAGCCACAATCCCAGCCCCTCCCCGCAATATTTTGAGGGAACTATACCTGAGAAACACTGTGAGGCTGAGAGTGAACACCATTGATTTTATTTTATTTTTCTCATATGAGTATTACCTTTTTTTTTTTTTAGTTTCCTCCACTTTATGCATCATAAAATGAAGAAAGTAAACTGCTAAGCAGTGTGAACCACGTTTTTGCATATTATATATACACATATGGATGGAAATTCTCAAAGTATATTTACAGAGTGGTTAAAATGCTAAATGCTTTAAAATGATATAGTTATCTCTAGGGATGGGATTATGGTGACTTTCAGATTTGACTTTATATTTTCTTGGCTTGTCTTAAAATTTCTTTTTTTTTTTCCTCAAAAATTGCATTTTAATACATGTTATCAAACATAACAGAAAAAAACAAATTTTCAGAAGCTGTACACAATGTTCACTGAAAACATTTGTTGAGGCAAATAGAAAAAATTGTTACAATCATAATTTTTCTAACTTTGCACAAAATTATAAGCAGATTAAATTCTTCATATTAAACACCTTTATATGCACTTTCAATGAACAGTATATATATATATATTTTTTTTTTATCAACCATCTTTACTATACCCATTCCACTTTCCTGCCCCTCGCCTCCCCCATGTCATGTCCAGTGTTCCTCTATTTCTCTTATGTTTCTCATTCCCACCTCCCTTATTCATCAGCATCCACTAATCAGAGAGACCATTCGGCATTTGGTTTTTTGGGATTGGCTTACTTCACTTAGCATAATGCTTTCCAGTTCCATCCATTTGCCTGCAAATGCCATAATTTTATTCTCTTTTATTGCTGAATAATATTCCATTGTGTATATGTACCACAGTTTCTTTATCCATTCA
>PVHX01006925.1:0-95804 GCA_004024805.1 Geosciurus inauris
TTGCCTGTAATTGTTCACTTATGTCATTCTTTAGTTCACTGATCATTTTAATTATGTACATTCGGAATTCTTTCTCTGACATTTCATCAACTGTGCTGTCAATGGATTCTGTTACAGTTGTATCCAGGTTTATTTGGGGCACTTTCTTCCCTTGTTTTTTCATGTTGATTGTGTGTCTTCCTTTCTTGAAATACCAGTCCGAGGTATTGCAGCTTCTATCCCATAATCTTGTATTGACACTCCAGATTACCTATGTCTCACCTTGGAGCTACTCCTGTTCTCCCAGTGTCCCCAGATGGGCACTACTGTCACTAAAGTTTGTGGCAGAAGTAGTGGATGTACCTCTAGAGTGCAGTGGGAGTGTCCTTGGCTGGGCTCCTGGGGCGGCCCCTGAGGGCTGTTTTGGCCCTCTCTTACACTCCTGCTGGTGAACAGGAACTCTGGAGCGGAAGTAGAGGCTGGCTCAGGTCTCACTTAGGCAGAGTCACAAGCTGGAGAGTTTGTGCGCGACTCTTACCGTGAGTATGAGCTCCCCTGTGGTTAGAAGCTAGCAGGCTCTGGTCTGCCTTCAACTGGGCACCCCTGGCCTTCCCACTGGAACTCTGGAGCGGAACTGAGGCAGGCTCAGAGCGCACCAGGGTGGGGCCTCTTCACGCTGGGGTCTCTGGAGCCCACTCTTTCCCTGGGTGTGCTTTCCTCTGTGGCTGTTAGCAATCAGACTCTGGTCAACCCTTAATTGGACACCCGTGGAGTTTCCTGAGGGTGGATCTGGGCCCTCTGCAGCTCCTGCCGGACCCCGGGAACTCTGGAGTGGAACTGGAGCAGACCCAGGCTGCCCTTGGATGGGGCTGCCTCGTGCTGGTGTCTCTGGAGTGATTCTTGCCCTGAATTTGGGCTCCCCAGTGGCTAGAGGTAGCTGACCCTGGTCTCCTTTCGGCTGGACAACCGTGGAGGTTCCTGAGGGCGGATCAGGGCCCTCTGCAGCTCCTGCTGGTCCCTGGGAACTCTGGAGCAGAACTGGGGCAGGCCCAGGCTGCCCTTGGGTTGGGCTGCCTCGCACTAGGGTGTCTGGGGGGACTCTTACCCTGAGTTTGGGATCCTCAGTGGCTCGAGGTGGCAGTTCCTGGTCTCCCTCTTGCTGGACACCCGAGCAGGTTCCTGCGGGCAGATCTGGGCCCTCTGCAGCTCCTGCCGGTGCACCGGAGCTCTGGAGCGGATGTGCAGTGGGCTGTCTCCGCTGGGGTCTCTGGAGCGACTCTTGCCCTGAATTTGGGATCCCCAGTGGCTAGCGGCTGAGGCTGTGTGTCCACGGGAGCAGCTGCTAGGGGCCCTGCGTGGTTGGGTGGGCGCTGGAGCCAGGAACCCCGTAGAGAAGCAGGCCCCGCCCGGGGCGAGCCCTGGGCTGGGGCTCTGAGCCGCCGCGGCTGAGCTCCCCCGCCGCTTGCTGCTGAAGACGCGCTGCTTGTGGCAATGGCTGTTGCCTGGTGGCCCTGCTTACACGCGCAAGTGAAATTCCTGCCGGGGCAGCTGTAGGATGATGTCCAGAAGCTGGCTGGGAGATGGTATTTCCACTACTTCAATCTCTGGCTCTGGAGAGACTGACCACAGCGTCTGCCTAGGCCGCCATCTTGGAACCGCCCCCTTTTCAGGACTTTCACCTGATTGAATTGGTCCCAGCCAGATTAACAAGAATAATTTCCCTTGCTAACTGTAAATTGATTATAGATTTTAATTACATCTACAAAATACCTTGACAACATCTAGAATAGTATTTGAATAACTAGAGGCTGATTTCTAGCAAAATCTACACATTAAAAACACCATCACAGTTCACGTACCAATTTGGCACCTGAATACACATCCTTAACCCATATTTAAACTCTAAGAAAGACAATAAGAAACCCAAACTTTCACATAACATGACACAACTATTCTGTTTACAAAAAATATCACCTTTTTACCAGAAGAGGATTCAAAGTCCTCTTCTCCTTTGTTACTTTGTAACTTACTGTGCTACAAAGTTAACTCTCATTTATATATTTTATGTTGGTTGGTAAGAAGGTAAGAGAGGGAAAAATATTCAGCTGATATATCTGCAAATATATGTAAAATAAAATAATTAAGCAGTAATTATTACTGTCATTTTTTTCAACTGATCACATGATTATATACATGCATATAACTATAGTTAGTCCTATCTCTGTGGTTCCACTTTTGTGGATTCAAGAAAATTCAGATAAAAAATACTGGGGGAAATTGTATTAGTACTGAGCATTATGGACATTGCTTTTATTGTCATTATTCTCTGAACAATACAGTATAACAACTATTATATAGCATTTACATTATATTAGGTATTATAAGTAATCTAGACATGGTGGGTTATATCATGATATTTACACAGAGGAATTGAGTATACATGGATTTTAGTATCCACAGAAGTTCTGGAACCAATTTCCTGTGGATACTGAGGGATGACTGTACTCTTCTTCCATGACTCAGTCCATATCCCCCTTCTTCTCAGCAAGCACTTCACCTTATCATGTTTCTTCCCCTGGTGGAGAGACCTTCATGCCTGGAGCATTGAGCTTTTAGCAATCTTGCCTAAATTGATTTGTTCTTTTCCATTGGCTTTAATTACAAGACAGGACTACTTAGGACAGGTAATCAGGATCTATAACTTCAGGCAACAGAGTGATTTCCTACTTTGCCTGTTAATTAAGAAGCATGAGGACACCAACGTAGTCAGAAGACAACCTCAGCATTAACTTTCATATAATCATTGTTGTGCCTTCTGATGTAAATATTTCCACCTTTTAAGCTAAGACATCTAGACTATCAGAGTCTACAATTTAGGCTATAATTTAGCCTACTAATGAACTCCTGTATCCAGCTAGGTGTTTCCCTCTAGCTGCTACTATAATTGAGTCTTCAAAAGACTATTCAGCATTCCATCAAGACTTCTGCTTCAGAATACTGTGGAATATGAAAAGGCTAATGAACTCCGTGAGTATGAGTCCATTGCCACATTTACTTGCTGCAAAGTGAGTTCCTTGACCAGAATTGTGTGCAATAGTATAATGGTGGATAAGGAATTCTGTAAATTGACATGTGATAGTTGGGCAGAAAAACTGCATTCAGAGAAAGCAGATCTATATTCAGAGTACTTACTTTATTCTTACTCCAGTAAGAACAAAGCACCTTTCATAATGGAAGCAATTTGCTACATCAACCTACCATCAAGTAGCTAGCTAATCATCTTGGGGAATGGTCCCATAATGGAAACTTAGTGTTGGTCTCACCTACAGTATATAGTGTGCAGTGAGTGTAGCCAGATCAGCCTTTGTGAATGTAACTCCATGTTTCTGAGCCTATGGGAGACCTCCATCTCTGACATCATAGCCACTTTGTTCCTGAGCCCATTGAGCATGCACAGGAGTGGCCGGAGAAAGGGATGACTGATATCCATGTAACAATTCATCATATCCAGTTGATGATTAAAATTCTCCTCTGTTGATGTCATCCTTTGCTAATGAGTTACATAAGACACAAGCACATTATTTTATTTTGTCCAGAGAAGTGTATAAAAAATAACTTTTATTAGAACTTCTTATCAATATTTCCAGTTATTTTTCTTCTAATTTGGGTCTCTGTCCTTTGAATGATTCTCGTGTGTACACACACACACATTCACACACATATATATATAGTCATTTTTGCTTCCCCCAAAAATGAAGAACCAGGTGAACTGCTCTGAGTTATTCCCATTTCTGTTGTTTCAGAAAAGAACTATAGTGACGAGGAGGTCTACTCTTGGTTTGTGCTGAGTATTGTGTAGATGCATCTATAAACCAGGCCTCAGTTTTATCTTCCTCAGTAAGCTCTATGTGAAGATATATGGTTGGGCCAAGATAGAGAAGGTAATCTAGAAGGAAAAGAGCCATGGGAATTTGGGTCATTTTCTCTTGAAACTCACTAGTGCTTACAAAGCCTGCTCAAGATTGATCTGATACATGCCACTTCCATTTGATGAGAAAGGGTTGCTGTGCACACCCCAACATTATGGCTTGATAGGTTAAACAACAGTTCATGATTGGTTTGTGGTTCATGATTAAATGTCCAGTCTCTACTAATTTAACATGTCCTATTGTTCCACATATAGGACACCAACAAAAACTTAAATAATTTAATAGAGGTACTATGAAATTTTATAGGTTTTTATAGGTGTCCTGTATATAGGACATGACACATAATGAGGTAAGGTCTAATAGCAAGCCAAAATACATTTCTTGGAGTAGCTATCTGCAGAGGTTAGCAGGATTTTACCCCAAGATCCCAAGGGTCTGTGTTGTGATTCACCTGTGGAGACCCAAACAGAATCCCCCCTGTGATCTGGACACCCAGAATCATCAGATCTTCTGTATTATGGCTTGGTGGTGACACATGGCCTAAGTTTCACATGGCCTAGTTTGCACAATAGGCTGTACCTGTTACAGAGACTCTCTTGATCCTGGTACCAAACTAGCTGCATTTTGAGTCACTTAGTAAATGGGCTGGAGTAAAACACTCAAAAAAGTAAAATGCTACCTCCAAAGTCTAAACAAGCCCACTAGACATTGTGCCTCTTTCCTGGTTATGGAAGAGCCAGATGCAAAAAATAATTCTTCTCCTTAAGTCTTCCCTTCACCATTAGATCCAAAGAAACTTAGCTGAGATGGAAGGCCTCTCAGTTTCCATGGGAAACATTCTCCATACTCTGAAGCACAAATGTCTGGAGACATTTCTATTTTCTGCTCACCAGATCCAATCAGCCTAATATCATCAATGTAATGGATCAGTGTGATATCCTGTGGACAGAAAAAGCAATCAAGTTCCCTGTAGATTAAATCATGATATAGAGCTGAAAAATTGATCCCTTAAATAGGACAGTGAAAATATATTGCTTTTTTTCTCAACTGAAAGGAAACTGCTTCTAATGGCCTTTACTAACATATACAGCAAAAAAATCATTTTTTCAGGTGAATAGCTATATATCAAATGCCAGGGGATATCTTAAATTGTTGAACCAATGAAATAACATCTGGAACAGCAGCTGCAATTGGAGTCACCACCTGATTGTTTATATTAATCCACCATCATTCTCCAAGATCCATCTGTTTTGTGCATAGGTTTCATAGAGTCATTATTGTTTTTAAGTCTAATTAGATCAGACAACCAAATCTCCAAACTCCAGAAACAGTACTGAAGATTCATTTTTAAAATTATGTCCCCCTAGAACAATATCTAGTACCAAAATCTCTATCAGTCAGGGTTCATCCAGAGAAAGAGAAAAGATATATTTTAAGGGTTCGTGTGTGTGTGTGTGTGTGTGTGTGTATTTTACTGTTTCTTTGTTTTTGCAAGGAATTGGTTTATGTGATTGTGAAGGATGACTGTAGGACATCAGGAAAGGTAGGCTGGAACTCATGGGTGTGGATCACCCCTGCTGACCACAAGCAGAATTTCGGTCTCAAATCTCTTCCTTGCTTTTGATGCCTTTCAATTGATTGACTTAGAGCCTGCCAGAAGTCTAGGATAATGTCCCTTACTTAAAGGCAACTGGCTATGAAATTTACTTATGCTAAAAATACACTTTAACAGCAACACTTAGATTAATATTTGATTGGATACCTTGGGACTTGTCAGGTTAACACATTGAAAATCCATCACAATTCTATATCACAAAACTTCAATTTTATTGGAAAACGAGTTGTATGTCTACAGGTTGGCACCATCTTTCTGTCTTACAAATTTTCCTTTCAGTTCTCAAACGATGTTCCCCCAAATCTTTACCTGTCAATATATTCAGTTGAAGGGATCACAGAATGATATCAAGTTAAATATCAATGCAGAATTATTATTTCAACTTATTGATGATATCAATATTATATGACTAAATATAACTGAAAAGTATTTTCATATACACAATAGATTAATTTACATTTATTATTATGCTTTGCAAAATAATTGAAAATGTTTGTAATAAGTGTATTAATTAGGGTTCTCTAGAGGAACAAAATCAACAGGAAGTATAATTATAAAAAGGGGATTTATCAGGTTAGTTTATGTGACCAGAAGCTGGATAGTCCACAGTGGCCATCTGTAGGCTGGAGAGCTGGAAGAGCAAGTAGCTGCGCAGTCCAAGAGGCTGAAGTCCCAGAACAAGAGGGCTCAATGCTGCTACCCTAGTCCAAGTCAAAAGCCTCCTGGAGAATCACTGGCAAAGTCCTCTTTGGAAGAGTGAAGAAACCAGAGTCTGATATCCTAAGATTATCATAGCAGCAATCAAGAACCTGTTTAAGAAGACTCAAGCGGCATCTGCTGCTGCTTCCTTGTTCTTCCAACTTTTATTCCATATAAGCCATCATCCTATTGGATGATGCTGCCCAGGCTTAGGGAGGGTCTGTTTCAGTTGGTTATCCCACATGACAATTATTCCTAGACACATTCTCATCGATACACACATAACCTCTTAATTCTTGACTTCTCTTAATCCAATCAAGTTGACAATTCAAATTGACCATTACAGTAAGTGAAATTAAACAGGATGAAAGTAGATTAAATACAATTAATTATATTTTGTATGAAGTAGATGCCAGAAGAAATAAAATGAAGGGCATTCATCATGTGTGCAGAGATCCATGAATCACCACAGGGTAATGTGTGACTGTCACTGAATTGCTTGTGTGATTTTATTTATTCATGCAATTGTAAAACCCCATTGATCCAGAGAATATTGAAATAATACCATTTGTTACCAGAAAGGATGGCAATACCACTTGATATAAGGAGTTGTCCCTGTGGAAAGAAGTGAAAATTTGCACAGGGACCAGAGATTCACTTGGGAAAAAAGGGGTACCAATCTCATCCTTTCTTTTATAAAAATATTACAGTTGAATTAAAGTGGTTTGTATCAGGTTCCCTGGTAAGAAAGGACATTAAAGACTCCAAAGAACTCTCTAACTGCAAAAGGAGCATCAGTGTGGGTAACTAGAGTGTAACAGGAAGATTAATATGATTAACAGGCAGTGGCTGATTCTGCCACAGCATGTAACAGGAAAGAGTCCCAGGTGGATGGGAGTTCCTGATAGATCTGTGAGCTCTGATCTCAGAGCCTCAGGCTTTGGAACCAATATATCCTTTTAAAAGTAGCAGTGAGAGTTGGGCACTGTGGCATGCTCCTATAATTCTAACTACTCAGAGGCTGAGGCAGGAGGATTCCAAGTTCAAGGCTAGCCTGGGCAAATTAAGGGATCACCGTCTAAAAATAAAATAAATTTTTAAAATTAGCTGGGGGTGTAGCTCAGTAGTAGAGCACTTGAATATTATGTGTAAGGCCCTTGGTTCCATTCCCAGTACGGAGGGAAAAAAAATTGTCACAAAGCCACACTTTTGTAATAAAAGCACTTCTTTATTGCACCAATAGTTACAAATAACAACATCACAAATATGCTGCTTGCCACTGGTGAAAGTCCAGGATAAAGAAGGCAGGCAAGCCACTGAGAGATAAAGTCCAGGATAATTTAGTTGTTAATGGAAATAATAATGGCTTTCAGTATTTAGCTTCTCATAAATGCCCTATGGAACTTACAAAAGATAAAAAGGAACTAAGGCCTGTGAAATTCCAACTTAGTTCTTCAGTGGGAAAACAGAAAGCCTCGATAGCAACTTTGAACATATTCTTCATCTCCTCAAGTACCAGAACAGATAGATTGAGGGCCAGTATCAGGACTGGATTGGAAAAGTTGTACTTGCAAAGTTCATGAGATACTCAATTCAGATAGGTCTCATGTTAAGAAAAAGGCACTGCTAAAGAAGGAATGTGATTCCAGGAAGATGGGTGGAGACATGGCCAATACAATAAGGCTGAGAACTTTGAACTCCCATATTTTCCTAAATCTCCTTCAGCTTCCAACTCACAACTCTACCACTGCACTCAGCACTCAGAAACATTGCCATCTGTTTTTGTCAAGTGCAATGGTTGGTTAGTGCTTTCTGTATTAATTTCAGATGGGCCACATTGAATCACAAGGTCTTTCTTTTGTCTAAGATTTGGTACATGAATACACACCACGGTAGACCAATCTCTTTCCTTCCAGGAATGTCGTTGGCACTCAAGTTTTCCTATGTTCCTATGACATCAGGAAGAAGAGATAAGGCTGAGCAGATAGGGAGATGGACCCAGCACCTGTAGATATTTGCTAAGAAACTTAAAAAAAGGCTGTTTTTAAATCAGGACCTATATGGCTGGGGTCCATGCCTCTCCAAAGAAGGAAAAATGCCTGATTGATATTTTGATTGGACTAAAGTCTGCATGAACACCTGTGGACACTGAATGGCTTACCCAGGATTGGGGAGGGGGCTGACTTTCTTAAACTTATAGATCCAAATAAAGATCCTAGACAATAGCCACTCTTTGCTATCCCTCTCTTATCCCTGCTCCATCTGTGGGAGCTCTGCTTTCTTTCTATTACTCTGATAAACCCTGTTACTTTTCTCTCACCCTTGTGTCCATGGATTTTATTCTTCAAATTTATGAGTCCAAGAACCTAACCCTATGCCCTGTGGTACCCCTGTTGGGGACAGGATTCTACACCTGCTGCTGAGATTCCCACCTCACAGTGCACGCACCCTGTATCCTGCTCTTCTTTTCACTGTAGATGAAATCTGTGCATACAGTACGATATCACTCCCATTAATATGCTTTATTACACGCAGTGCAATTTTTACAAATGTCATTAAGTCCCCAAGTCAGTTGAGTTAATCACAATAGAGATTATCTCACAAGGGTCTGATCTCCTCATGTGCGCTCTTAAAACAGGTGTAGAATTTGAAAATGTAAAGTCAGTGAGGCACTCTCTCTACAGCCTTAAAAAAGAAAAAAAAGAAAAGTAAAATAGTCAAATTTTAATTGCTACTAAAGAGAATCACTTTTAGAATTTGAGGATCCCAGTCCTAGAACTGCCAGAAATAGAATTCTATCAACAAATTAAGTGAGCTTGAGAGAAAATCTCGCATGCCAGTTGAGCCTCCTACCTGGCTGATGCACTGATTTCATCCTTGTGAGACTCTGACTACAGAAGCCAGCTGAGCCATATGCATTTCTGACCTACAGAACTGAGAGATGATAAATGGATAAATGGCAAGTACAGAGTCACTAAGTTTGTGGTGGTTTATTTAACAATAGAACACTAATTCAATGCCTCTGAAAACCTGCCCTAACTATATGGAAAATGGAAAATGATATAGGGCCACCATTTAACAATGTGTCATGGTTGATATTACTATTTCCTTCATTTTAACTTAAGAAGGCTAAATCTCTCTCTCTCTCTCTTTCTCTCTCTCTCTCTCTCTCACACACACACACACATGCTTTCCTCTATTTGTAGATATTAGAATTTAATATCTTAGATACTATCAAATATAGCTTCCTTCACTTTATATAAGGAAAACAATGTGTATCAGATTGGCTAATGAGTTTGTTTCAAGATTACACAGCTAGTTCGTGGTAAAGACTTGAGTCAGGGTCTTTTTAAAATTTCTTTTTTAATTAAGACAAATAAAAAAAATTTTTAAAAACAATTTCTCGATCTTACCAAAAGCTAAGAAACTGATAGGTATGTAGATGGAGACAATCATCACAGATGCTGTGACATGCTGCCTGGCCCTGTAGGAATAAAGGGCTTGTTCCTGCAGCTGCTGGAAGGTCTCCAGCTGTCACTCTCCAGAGAATGCTTCTCTGGGTTGGAGGGAGCTGCCTTCCCTAACATCATGCACCTTCTTGCAGCCCATTTTGAATGACTGCTGAAGGAAAGGATATGGAGAATAGCTTCCTCCCACAACTCGAGCCCATGTTGAACTCCCCATGGTTCAACATTGTTTTTCACTGAGACTGCACAAAGCTTAACTTCTCTCTCTTCAGTTTTCCTTCCTCTCTTTCCATGTTGATACTGAGGGAGAATAAAATATCTCACCCATATGTATATTTTTGGCTTATTTCAAGTTGATTATTAAGAGGAACCGCAGACCACTGCCGACACAGGAAATGAGTCTGAAAAGCTGTCCTTGAGAAAAAAGAAACTTTCATTTGTCGAAATCAGTGATGTGAAGAGCAAATGTAAAGAGCAGTCTTTTCTAGCTGATACCCTACTTTCTGCCTAGGTAAAATCTTTCATGTGTAGAAAAAATTAAGGGTCTGACATTGGCCCGGATGACCACAAATGACTGTCACCTGGAAGACCTTATTTGCATAATCTTTCTTGCTCTGCTCTCCCTTCCATAGCCTGCATCACCTGTCTGAGCCCGAAGAGGCCCAAGACCCAGTCCCTTTGTTTAGCACCATGCAAGTTTTAGCTGTCTGGCGCCTCTCTGAGTCTCAAACTGTAAGTGTATGGCTGTTGTGCTTAGGTATATAATAAAACTATATGTTCTTTATGCTGTTATCTCTCTATTGTCAGTTCGTTTGATAGAGTAAAATTATTGAAACTTCAGAGGGAAAAGAGAAAATTTAAAACTGCCCTGCAATATCAACAATATTTCCTAAAAAATGTCCTGCACACTCATCTCTATTTTATAGTTAGCTTTCCAGGGAACCCAACATGTTGCAGGATGAATGCAATCATACCTCTGTAAAATTGGTAATGTGAGCATTAAATAAAATGTATTTTAAATCACATTACTTTTAAGAAAAATAATGTTAAATTATGTGTTGTGGAATTAATCTATGTATGATATTACATTATTATAAATTAAATTATAATTCAGGGAAATAAATTTGGAGTTGACATATGTAAAAGGTTTAAATTATAGTGGTAAGGAATAGAGTCATTATTTGGTTTACCCGCCTCAAGATAAGGCTCCCTCACTGTGTCATCCCAAAGTTATTTAAATCATAATTACCAAAAAAATCTTAAATAACTCTTTCAAAAATTTGTAGTGAGAACCTATTATTTTCCAGGCATTATGCTAATCTCCTTTTCTCATGAGAAAATGTCCTTTCTGCTATGGGAAAGAGACTGGTAACCATAATCCTGCCATATGCCTGGTTTACATCTGTTGTCTCAGCAGCCCATGTGTTTTAGTGTATCTTGATTTTTCACTTTTTTTTTGGTATCAGGGATTGAACTCAGGGGTACTCGACCACTGAGCCACATCCCCAGCCCTATTTTTTGTGTTTTATGTAGAGACAGGGTCTCACTGAGTTGCTTAGCGCCTCACCGTGACTCAAGCTAGCTTTGAACTTGCGATTCTCTTGTCTCAGCCTCCAAAAGTGCTGGGATTACAGGCGTGCACCACCATGCCCAGCTTGATTTTTCACATTTGAAAAAAGATAGCTTTACTAATAGTTTTCTATTAGTAAAGAAACCACTCTATTAATAAATTAGAGTGGCTTTAGTAGAATTCTACCTTTTAGCAGGGTTTCAATTAGCAGTGTATGGGACACATGCAAAGAATGGTTTTCAAATTAACAAGTGGTTAAATCTCAAAAATAATCAGCAAACTGCCTCCCTTCTTTGATAAATCTTAACTAATCTTTCATTTTCACAAATAATATACATCTGTGTTCTCTGATAAAAATACTGTATAGGGTGTCTAGTCAATGAGTGCTATTCAACCATAAAAAGTAATACAAGTGATGTTAGTCACATATTACAACATGAGTGAGCCTTGAAACTCCTCAAGCTAACAGAAGCCAGTCACATGAGAGTGCATATTGTCTGATTCGATTTTTACAAAATTTTCAGAGTAGGCAAATCAAAATAGAGAGGACTAACTTAGTAGTTCCTTAGAGCTGGGCCAGGGAAAATGATAGAGAATGACTTGTAATGAGCATGGGTTCCTTCTGGGTCATAGAAATGTAAGATTACATTGTGGTGATGACTGTAAAACTCTATTTATAAACTATTGAATACAGCAATATAAATAGACTATTTTCACTGTGCTCAAATTATATCTCAATAAAGCTGTTAGAAATACTAATTTTTTGATAAGAGTGACTTATAGATAACCAGCTTCTGTGACCCTGGTGGTGGTGAGAGGAATGTTGAACACTCTCATTCCTGGGTCATTTGGTGAGGTAACTAATTGTGCCATGGCTGTGTGGCTACCAATTAATGAGCATGGTGAGAAAAATGGAAGATGATATCTTAGGTTTGTGGGAATTGTGTATAGGAAATAAAGGCTTACTAGTCCTGCTGTGGAATATACAGAAGCAGCCTTAAAAATGTTTTTATTATTCGTAGCACTATTTAATTCAACAGCTATTTACCCTTCCAGCAGCAAGTATTTTTTTTTAAAGTAAGTATACCGTGTTAGTCACCATTTTTGCTGCTGTGACTAAAAGACCTGACAAGAACAACTTTAGAGGAGGGAAAGTTTATTGAGGGCTCAGAATTTCACAGGTCTCAGTCTATAGACAGAGGGCTCTATTCCTTGGGGCTTGAGGTGAGGCAGAATATCATGGTGGAAGAGTGTGATGAAGGGAAGTGGCTCACATGATGATCACACAGAAGAGAGAGAGACAGAGAGAGACTTCAATGGCCAGATACAAAATATATACTCCAAAAGCCCACTCCCAATGATCCACTTCCTCTAGGCACACCCTACCTGCCTTCAGTAAACATTCAAGTAATCCTCATTAGGGGATTAATTCACTGATGGGGTTAAGGCTCTCATAACCCAATCATCTCTTCTCTAAATCTTCTTGCATTGTCTCACCCATGAGCTTTTGGGGAACACCTCACATCCAAAGCATAACACACACATATAATAAAATATAAGAACTATATTTCCATTTCTCAAGAAAAAAATGTGTCAACTCTACAAATATTTGTTGATAATTATTACTACAATAGAGTCTGTAGTGATATCATTGACCACATGAAAACTTAAAAGATTCATATAAGTCAAAAACATCATTGGCACCTACTTCAAACATTAGCAGTTGTTTTTAAAAGTCTATACTTCAGATGTTTTAAAATGTGCAACATCATGTGTATGAACATATTTCATTTTGAAGCCTTTCATTTAGATCAAATAATCACTCTTCTAAAGTAATTTACCCATTATTTGTTTCAAGGGTTCTTCTGTATGTATAAGATAGGAAAGAAATTACATTGTTATATTGCATGTGTGCATGAATATGTATAAACAAATCCAATTATTATGCATAATTATAATGCACCAGCATGAATATGGGAAAAAATATGAAACAATAGCTCTTTTTATGTTAGTTATATCAGAAGATGAGCTATAAGTTCAATGATACAATTATCATTTTGCTTCAAATGATATGACTTCAAATAGAAGAATTAATTAATTTCTATAACTGAGATTTCATCTAAGTTATGGACTTAAACTAAACATTTTCAAAGTTTGTTTTTTGAACACCTTGATTTTGTAAATAATTGTAAATTAGGTTAAAAGTTCAACATTAGAGATTGTTTTTCACCATGGTTCAATGAATGAAAAGTTTCATGAAACACATTATGCATAAACAATGATCCTGCTCAGAATTGTTTTTTTTCTTTGAGTTGAAGTGTGCTAGAAATTAGTTGTGCCCCACATATAATATTCATAATATTACTCTTTCGATTGCAATAAAGACAATTGTTGGCATAACTAAGCTTCAGTGTTCTTGGATCGAGGCTGGTTTTTGATACAAACATATTCTAAATCATGGAGGTTTATGTAATTTCATCTGAGCTGGCCACCATGAATCAGACTTGGTTATGTTTGAGCATATGAAGAACTACCATGTTCCTCACCTTAAATCAAAGTGTGTGTATATATATATATATATATATATATATATATATATACACACACACACATATATGTATACATAAAGTTAAAATTTATATATTTTAACTTTAAATATATAAATTTAAAATTCTTCAACTTATGAAATGTTACCAATTCACAATTCTTGAAAGTAAGGCTTGCAAAGAGGAAGACATTGAAATTGATCTCTATTGGAGAAAAATAGGAACTGAGCAAATTAAATAGTGATAGCCTAAATGATATAAAAAATACTATATGAGCCGGGCCCGATGGCTCACGCTTGTAATCCCAGCACTTTGGGAGGCTGAGACAGGAGAATCACGAGTTCAAAGCCAGCCTCAGCAATGGCAAGGCTGCTAAGCAACTCAGTGAGACCCTGTCTCTACATAAAACACAAAATAGGGCTGGGGATGTGGCTCAGTGGTCGAGTACCCCTGAGTTCAATCCCCCGGTACCAAAAAAAAACACAAAAAAACCCAAAAAAACTATATGTTCAATTGCAAATGCCAACAATTTGAAAGTTTATTAACATAAAACATAACTTTGAAAATTGCAAGCAGTTTTATGAAAAAAATAGAAAACAATCTGATTGCATTTCAAAGAGTCTTCATAAGTAAAATAATAATGACTCTATTACACATACAACTAAGAATCTGTTTAAACTCTATGAATATGTAATGAGAATAATCATTCTGCTTATGTTGTTTTTAAAGTTTATATAATTATACAAAGATTCTTTTTTAATGAATTAAAACATTTTACTTTTTAAGTAAACATTTTACTTAAGAACATTTTATAGAACTTTTATAGATCTCAAATCCATTTGTTAGTAAACACTCATTTTTAAAAGGTACAAAATTATAGTTATTATTTGCACTTTTATCTGAAAAGTATTCTTGTGTGGATAATAAATTATATGAACTTCCTAATTAGGGACAAATCAGCTGTATGATTCCAGTGTGGGAGGAGCAAGATTCTTCAGCAACAGAAAAAATTAGGTCTAACCTATTCTCTGGTGAGGACAGGGGTCATAGAAGGTTTTTCAGAAGAAGTCAATGACTACATTAAGATCTGGAAGATGAGGAAATAGGGAAGAATACTTCAGGGAGAGTAAACAGCATAAAACAAACTCACAGGCAAATTAAGTCCTGTCCATGCAATAAGCAGGGTCTTTGGAGTTGCATGAAAAAATATAGAATTAAGCCAAGGGGAAAAGGGAAATCCTCAGTGTTTTAAACAGGTAGTTCCTTAGGAGGATGTTCTGAGGGACATTAAAAGATTGCCTTCAAAATACACAGGGTCCCTTATTCTTTAATTCTGCCTGATGGATTTTCTAGTTCAGCCTGACTCCCAACCTCATGCTCTCTTTTCCTGTATGGCTTTCCTCAGGTCAGAAATCCCCAAAGTGTAACCCTCTAAAATTAGGAATAAAAGGCTCTATCACTATTCACATCCCTTCTTCATGGCAGGCTACAGATATGAATAAATCACTACTTCTGTATATTTGTGGTCTGAGTACCCCAGGTTGAACTAAGCTAAACAGCCTGAACTGATGTGCTCAAGACTGGCAAGGTGGCAGAAGGGTTGGGAAACATTCCGGCTAAATGCTTTTACAGGCTCTGAGGTATCCGTTCTGGAAAGTGAGCACTGTTTCCTAACAAATCCCATGCAGCACAAAGTATACAACAAGCTCCTAATACATAATACATATTTATTAGATGAATAAAACCAAGGATCTAAAATCAGTTTTAGACTTTATTGCTATCAAACAAATTAGCCATTGTTTTATTTTTATTGTTGTACTTATTGTAATTGCTTCTTCTTCTTCTTTTTTGGGGGGGTGGGGGGGTGGGTAGTGAAAATAATGTTTCCCTTAGCTGAGATTCTCAGAAGAAAGACTCCATGAATATATATATAGGATGTTATTATTGAGTCATCATGGAATAGTGATAAAAAACATGATTTTTCAGTAACAGTGGAATAATCAGCCCTGTAGTCTTAGAATAGTCTTTAGTCACCACTGGTTGCTGGTTCTTAATCACTGTTGTTTCGTGTCACCTGGTTCCCCATGGACTGTCAACATGCTTCATCCTGTAATTTGAAATCAGTTTTGCTGAGCCACTTCATCCCATGTATCAACTGAGGGTGCCTGGATAAATTCATGGAGGTCAGATTATTCCTAAACCATAAAAATAGTAGATTGCTGCAATTGACAAGGGACCAAGTTCTGTGCAGTCAAGCAGAAAACTTGACTTAAAGAAGTATTCTGTGCAACATAGAAAAAATGCTTCAAAGAACAGAATCATTAAAATCATGCTGTTTTAAGCTGCCAGTTTGTTTAATGGAATACTATTAGTCACAGAAAGAAATTAAGTAGTGCCAACTAAACTCGTACAAATCTTGAAAACATGCAAAGTGAAAGAAACCAGACACACAAGAATCATATTATATGATTCAACTTATATAAGATGTCCAAAATAAACAAATTTATACAGACAAAAAGAAGATTAATGGTTGTGGAGGAAATGACTGCTAATGGCTCTGCAATTTCTTTTTGGGGTGATGAAAATGTTTTAAACTTGATTATGAAGATGTTTACATAGTTCTGTGATTACAGTAGAAATTGTTGAATAGTGTAAGTTTAAATGGTTGAATTGTATGGTATGTAAATTATACCTCAGTAAATACATTTAAAAAAATAAAATTGTTGAACATAGCTATGGTTGTATTAGTGAACAACAAGCTATCAATGAAATACAGATTGATGAGACTTTATGAATCTGATATTGTGCTATTAGGTTATTCACTCATACTGTTCCCCAAATCAAAATGTCTCCCTGCACCAAGAGTAAGGCCATCCAACTTCATCATTTAAAAAGGCTTCAGACTCATTTGTAGTAATACTGGCTAATAGGAGTCAGGTGGGATCCCCAGAAATTTGAATTTGCTCTATGGGAGACCTCCCAACTAGTCCTCTTGCAACATTGTTAGCCTTACCTCCATTATTTGATTTGCGACCGTCTGTGCTTCATGCCTTTCATGAATTTTCTTCTGTCAAAGTTTCTATCACCTCCCCAAACTAATTGAAATGCAGTTCTCCCCAGGACACTATTTCTGAATAAGCCCTTTCTAGCGATGGCTGTTTTTACTTCCACATACCTCAACGTAGAAATGAAGGTTATCTTTTCATTTATTTATTTTCCTCCAAAATATACTCTAAGGAGAATTATTTATTAGTGCGATTTCTTTACCTTGCTTGAGGAGACATCATTTCATTAACATTAGATATTTTCTTTGTGGATAAGTCTTGTGAATCAGTATGATTTTACCATTCCCTCAAAGTATTATAAACCAAAAAGTGTTTTCTGTGACTCTAACTTCTTTCTTCCCAGAGATGACATAACAATATTCCTCAGTAAATTCTCCATGCACAGGTTGACACCTGATCTACTTTCTCAAATCCCAAGGAAAGATCATCATAATTGGATGACGTTCTGGTAAATGGTAAATAAGAGGCCAGCTAGATTGCTCCACAGGTCTGTGCTGGTTAAGTAGATTTAACAATCATTCAAACAAAAGGTAAAATGGAGGAACTTTGTTGAAGCACTCTGAGTGAGTTGCTTACTTTCCTCCATTGTACTGTCCCAATTCTGTTTCATTAGGTTACCGATTTCTCAAACCTAGTCAGCCCTGGTCATATTACCCCTAATGAGAAGGCCACGTAATGAAAATACACTGCCTTGAGTTAGTGACTGAGAGAATAGAGACAGTAAAACATTCCTGCTTCTTTTACCTAGTATGTCTTGTATTGCCCAATCTGCCCTCAGAGTCCAGTAGTTAATAAGGCGTAACTTTATTTGGTCCTCATGAATGGGTTAGAAAAGATTGCTTCAAAAGAATCTAAAACAATGCCCTACCAGAACATTAATCATCATTTCCCATGCAGAACTCCACTAACCTTTCTAAACCTTACTCTTTGCTCACCTCTTCCTCTTCCATGTTCTCTCTGATGACTATTGGCACCAAAAGTTCATTTTATATCAAATCCAGAAGCTTAAGGGGAATCTTTAAGCCTCTCCTCTCCCTTACCTGTTCCCTCTTAGTTTAAGCCTCTCCTCTCCCTTACCTGTTCACCCCCATTTTCCACAAACAGTTATATTTTATTCCCTAAATTTGTCCTCATAATTTTCTTGTCTGTCACGCTATCTCAGCTTCATTTTGGATCTCATTTTCCTCCCAAGAACTACTGAAGTATCCTTCTCTTTGGTCTCTCAGTTTAGCTTTGTCTCAGCTGTCAAAGTAATCTTTTTAAGTTATACATATCAAGCATTTTGTTACTTCCTTTTTAAGGTCTTCCAGTAAATTCCATATTTTACAAAACCCCAAGTCTCTTGGAATAACAAATAAATATGAACATACATTGAGACTTATTTTTCCAAGTTTTCATGAGGAAAATTAAAAAGTCAAGTAAAACAGCTCAATTATAAATAACTACCTCTCCGACTTTAAAAGCAATTCAGCCCTATCTCTTTCTCTAGCCTCAGATTCTATTGTTTTCCTTATTTAATACTTTATCTCTATAATTTAATAGAAATTATTCAGTTTCAAGAACATGCTTCTAACTGGCTACTAACAATTAGCAGTTTTTCTTTGCTATCTCTTTCTCTAGCCTCAGATTCTATTGTTTTCCTTATTTAATACTTACTTTATCTCTATACCAGTCTACATTAGGATCTTGAGGCCTTGGGATTTTTATATTTCCCTAATTTGAAGTGTTATTTCTACTTTGTGGCAATGTTCTTTCTTTCCATGTCCCAGAAGTGAAATCTATTCTTTACATCCCAGATGAATTGTTAGTTCCATAATTAAGTCTTTCCCAATTTGTCCAAGCAGAATTTATCATTGTCTTCTTGAGCTACAAAAATAATGACTTTATTTTTTTGTAGTATTGTGCATTTTTATCATAATTATGTATTTTGTGGCTATGGCTACTACAGAAAAGTGAAGTTAATCCCTTAATTACTAGGTTTCAAAGCCTAACACAGTGCCTGGCATATACACATGTTCTGTAAATGTCCAATGAGGAAATGAATAGATCAATGAATGAGTGAATTATGTCAGAACAGCAATAAATATTATATGGTTTAAGCAGCAGATACTAAGGATTCAGGCTTGGTGTTTGAAGATCAAAGTCTATATTTTTGTTTCTTAAAAAAATTAAGAAGAGAGTACATAATTGTTTCAGAGAACTGAAATTTGACAGAGTCAAGAGAGTGACTCAGGAATAACGGAATATTAGGGACTTATGGTTACCAAGAAAAAAGTAAAAATCTGATTACTAAAACAAAGAACTTGTTAGGGACAAACCATGGCCAAGATAGACTGATGAAAGGAGTCAATAAAATCAATGTGTGATTATGCTTTTGATTCTCCTTTGGAATAAGCAAAGAAAAACTGCTAATTGTTAGTAGCCAGTTAGAAGCATGTTCTTGAAACTGAATAATTTCTATTAAAGAGGTAACACCGCTATGCATATTGCTCATCTTATGATTTATGTGGATGCATGGTACACATCAATTTGAGTATTTGATTATCTATATATGTGGATAAAAATAAGAGTGTGATTGCAAAAGTGTGATTATAAGTTATTATGTTACATTAATATGCAGTTATAGAGCTGAGTATTAAGGTTTAAAAATTAAACTGAGCACCAATTCCTATATAATCATATTACTGTTTAAGATTATATAAGGCAAATAAATTTCTTCTTTGGTGAAATCTATCACTTTGCATGACATTCAAATATTAAATATATAACTACCAAATTACAACCTAATAATTGTAAATTTATTTCTTAATCATGTTTTCCATTTTTGATTAACTGTCTTATTAGATATAACATCTGATATATGTGATAGAAATAAAAGGTATGAAACAATCATAAAATGAACACTTAATCCCACCACACAACATAAGAACCACCATACCTTCAGAGATTTTGGTCCAAATGTGGTCCTAAACTTGCAGAGCTTAATGCTCTTCGGGGATAGATATGCATGGTATAAATATTATGGGGATTTATATTACGTTTCTCCTTACACGTTCAAGCTAGACGTGGCTATGTCATTTATTTTGGCCAGTGAACTATGAATAGAAGTGAAGTAAGGACTGCGTGTACTCCTCCTGTTTCCTTTCTCCTGGCCAAGACATCTGTGGAACCATTTGTTAAAATGCATCCTCTTGTCAGTTCAGGTCTGCAAGTGTCTACCATAAGCAGATATGCTTTGCTAACCTATGTTATCCATATAGTGAGAATGAGAAGTGAGTTCTTGGCTAAGTCATCAAATTTGGGATTCTTTTTTACCACAGCTTAACCTAGCCTACCCTAATTCACAAGTGGACATAACGAAGACTTTTTTTTAATTTTTTTTTTTTTAGTTGTCAATGATTTTTTTTTTTTAAATTTATGTGTGGTGCTGAGAATTGAACCCAGTGCCTTATACATGCTAGGCAAGTGCTCTACCACTGCACTATGACTCCAGCCCGAGATTTTTCATCTCTGTTCTATCAGAAATACCTTCGCTTGTGCTGTTAAACATTCTGTAGAAGTATCGCTGCAATACTTATCTGCCAATGAGAAATTATTTTAAAAATCCCATCACCATGGGATACTTAGATGTTTTTGCTTTATAATACTTTGTGTTACTCTCCAACATACCTCCTTGAACTTAACTCTACTCATCTCCATTTCTTGAATGCTAAAAATTGGAAGTAAAACAGGTAAAAAATGAGAGCCCCATTTAGGTTTTCGATGTGATTTTTTTCTAGAAAAAAACTCTTGATAAATTTATAACTTAACCAGTTGTGCACAAGCATGGCTATTTCAGTCCATCCTCATTGACATAAATGATTGTAAAAATCTTTAAGAATCTAAGAATTGAGAATATCTTATTTTTGTAATGTACCCATTTGAATTACTGGCAATGATAAATAGTGGTTTGCATTTATGTTTTTATAAATCTGATAATTCACATACTTGACCATCTTCCTCATGAATTAATAGACTTTTATATAGTAAGTGTATTAGATATTTTCTGTCATAAATTTGAAAAAATATTTTCATGACTATTTGCTTTTAACATGATCTGTTATTTTTAATAAATAGAAAATTATTTATTTATTTATGTGCTTTGTGTGTGTGGGGGTGCTGTGGATTGAACTCAGGGACACTCAACCACTGAGCCACATCCCCAGCCCTATTTTGTATTTTATTTAGAGACAGGGTCTCGTTGACTTGCTTATCACCTTATTTTTGCTGAGGCTGGCTTTGAACTCGTGATCCTCCTGCCTCAGCCTCCAGAGCAGCTCAGATTACAGGCCTGTGCCACCGTGCCTGGCAATAAATAGAAATTTAAATTTGTATATGACCAAATCTAAAAATCTCGTACTTTGTGACTTTTGTGTTTGTCTTTCAGTGCTTAGAAATCTTCTTTCATCTTGTGATTCAAAAAATCCTCCTATATTCTTTCTTTTGTCTTCATGTTTCATTTTTATATTTACTGCTATGACACATCAAAAATGCATTTAGTTTGGGTTTCTATTTAGTCCTGGGGATCAAACTCAGGGCTTTGCATATGCTGAGCAAGTGCTCTACCACTGAGCTGGGGACTGATATTGGCCAATTATGTTGTTATATCGTGTGTATGTAAAAATATGTAATAATAAATCCCTTCAATATGTACAAGTATAATGCACCAATTTAAAAATGTGGGAAAAATGCATTTAGTTTTAATTCATGATTTTTATGTGATTTTTACCTTTTACAAAAACTAAGATATGAATATATGTGTATATGTGTATGTTAGCTGTTATAATGTATATTATGTATTTATAATATATTTGGTGGTAATATATAAATATATGTGTATACATATATACAAAAATCTTAGATAATATATAGTATACTTATAAATATTTCCTAGTTAACTTTTTTGCCCCTCTGTGTAACCACTTCAGTGTGAACAGGCTATGAACACAGAAGCCAGGCAATGGTTCAGGGCCACAGTTTGCTCTGGTGTGGAACACTATAGAGTCCAGGGGCCTTCTAAACTCTTGCTTATCCTTTAAGCAGCCTTCAAGTTTTCTCTTCATATTTCATGCTTTACTGCAATAGTTAGAACTTCCATAAAATGATAATAGTAGTGATGTCAAATGTCATCTTCTGGTATCTGATTTTTCTTTCTATTCTTTTTTTTCTTTCTTTTTTGGTACAAAACACAGGCAGACTTAAACACTGAGATACATCCCCATCTCTTTTTGAGACAGAGCAGAGTCCTGCTAAATTGCTTAGGACCTTGCTAAGTTGCTGAGGCAGGCTTTGAACTTTTGCAATCCTTCTGCCTCAGCCTCATGAGCTGCTGGGATTACAGGCATGTACAACCAGGCCCAGCTCGTATCTTATTTTAAGAGAGCTTTATTTATTTTTAAAGAAATATTGTGAGGACCAGGCAGTATCTTTGGACCTGGGAATAAATTGATAAACAAAACAGATAACCCTCCTCTTTTGTGAATCTTAATTTCTAATTCGGGAAGGTAATCAAAAAGTAGACAAAGAGGAGGGCATGGTGGTGCACATATGTGATCTCAGCTACTCGAGAGGCTGAGGCAGGAGGATCTTAAGTTCAAGGCCTAGCCTATGCAATTTAAAGAAATCTTGTATCAAAATAAAAATTAAAAAGGGCTCTGGGTATATCTCAGTGGTAGAGCACCCCTGGGTTCAATTCCCAACAACACAGACACACGTATACACACACACACACATACACACACAGACACACACACACACATACACACACAGACACACAAGACAAAGAAATGGACAATTGTACATGACAATAAGAGATATGAGGAAATAAAGTAAAACTAGGACTGTGAGATTCAGAGTGATTGGGGAGCAAGACTGTAATTTTAATAGTGGAAACATCTCCCTGAAGGATACCCCTTAGTGGGGAATAAGACATAAATAATTCAAAAATCCTGGCCAGTAATGATCAGGAGGATTAGTTGAGGCCTGTGGTGTTGGGAAAGCAGGAGGACGATTGCTATGTCTGATAGTTTAGTGAGTAAGGGACAGAGGGAGGGATGGAAGCCATAATAGGAAAGGAAAATCATATAAGGGGGAAAATTAACTAGGAAATATTTGTAAGTATAAACACATATGCATAAACACATATGTATAAACACATATGCATGTATAAACACATAAGTATAAACACATATGCATGTATAAACACATATGACCATCAAAATTCATTATATTGTATTATAAATATATAATACATAGCTTTCTAACATCTAATACACATATACACATCTTAATTTTTGTAAAAGGCTGGACTAGGGTTGTATAAGGTTGGCAGGCCACAAAGAAAATTTGGGGTTTTGTTTAGAGTGCAAATCAAGTTATTTGATGTGGTTTGTATATTTAGAAAGACGTATTCTAGCTGTTGTGTCAAGAATGGATATAGAAAGGTAAAAGGAGAGCAGGAAGGCCACTGAGGAGTCTGTTGGAAAGTGCAGGTGAAAGATGGTACCTGAGACAGGCAGGTATGGAACCAAGTGGATGCATTCTGGATATATTTTGAAGGTAGAGATGTCATGACTTACTATGTTGAAATTGTAGTAAAAGGAAAATAAGAATCTAGGGTGACTGCTACAGGTTGATTTCTGGGCAGAAAAAGAAACAATGTGGTGAGATGAGGAAGTCTTAAGGAGAATAGTTCTGGTGCAGGGTCTACAGCTATGAAATTCAACTGGCTTGTTGTCCTACCTAGTATGTAGTGGACACTTGTGTATAGAAGTCTAGACTGCAGGGAGAATTCAGGACTAGACATAAAAATACTTTTACTATTTCATGTGTTTCAATGCTAAGAATGAATATCTTTAACAACTGTTAATCTTTTATTATACTGAGAAAATGATAAAATGAAGTATTTATAAACATTAAATTACTATAGGCCTAGTGTATGCTAAGGAATTGTCCAGACTGGCCTCAGCCAGGATCTCCTGCCTCAGCCTCTCAAGTCCCTGGGATTACAGGGATGAAATCCCATTACAGGTATGTGCACCATGCCTGTCTTGAGCAGACAATTACATTGATTTAATTGTAAGTACAAAAAGAATGGCATGGATAAGCACAAAGCCATGTGTCAAATAATAAAACACCAGAAGATTAAGGAAGTTGCTAGAAGTATGTAAAAAATCTAAACTTCTGTTCTTAAGTAAAATATAGCATTGTTCAAATTAATGAACTGTTTTCACCTTCTTTGCTAGTAATATGTTTAATATCGATTTTCAGCAAAGATTCTTTAGTACTTCGAAATAGTGTTTCTAATTATTTTCAATAATAAGTAAGTCATCCTGATAATTGACCCTTTTTAATAAATAACTTTGATGAAAGATATCATCTTCAGTGGTTGCAGGCCTTCCCCGTCACCTTTAAAAAATAGCCAGTAATCTCGACTATTAAAATATACTATTCTGTAACCTTGACAGAGGGAAAGAGGGAGATAATTACAAAGAGGTTTAAATCACAATCAGATCTGGAGGAGAGTAAAACCGTTAAGTGGACTCATCTCCCTCTACTCAGGTTCAGTCAGACATGGGCTGAAACTTCCTAAATTTGATGAAAAATATGAATTTACAAATATATTAGGTTTTGAGGTACTATTACAAACAGTACACTATTTTGGTACATTTTTCTTTTTCCAATTATTCATCACTAAGATCCAGTAATCTTTTATTATATAAAATACAAAGGAATAACTTCTAATGGAATATGTAAATGCCTGAATTAAATTAATAGATAAAAATATGCTATTCTCTTTCTATTTTTAAATATGAAACACTTCAAACACATAATGTAACATATAGTACATAATAAATTCTTAGGTAATATTAACCACTTGGGTTGAAAATTTGTTAATATTTCATCTGGCAATATACTTCTCAGATCTTTTTCATGCTAATAAATGGAAATGGAAATGCACACACATAATTTGCTTATATTTCTATGTGATATATTATGGGCATTTTTTTTAAAACATGGAACTTTGATTATATCAGTGTAATGTATGCCTTCCACATGCCATATATGTGTATATGTGTGTGTGTATATATTCTCACTCATCAATTTTTCTATTCCTGTAACAATATCATACTCTTCAAATTGTTATAGCTTTATATTAATTCTAAGGCAAGCATTCCTTCTTTCTTTGCTCTTTTTTTTTCTTCAGGATACTCTGGTCTATTTTTGGACTTTAATAGTTGCACATGGATTTCAGAATCAGCTAAAGTTCCATAATAAACTGTGTTGTATTTTGATTTGAGCTTTTTCAAGAATAACTTGGATAAAAATTGCAAGTTTTTGGTAAAATACTTCTCATTCACAATGTCTCTCCATTTATTCTAGATTTTAAATGTTTATAACAACCATTTTACATATTTTGATGGATTTCCTTAGGAATGTTATATTCTGCAGTTGTATTATCATAGTCACTTTATTAACTTATTTATCACATTTAACTGTTTTTCAGGTATGTAAAATGCTATTGAATTTTGCATACTGATTTTGGATATAGCAATATTACTGGAATCTTAGCTTACTAGAACATCTGTAAAGTTGCTTGCATTTTCTATGTATGTAATAATATGATCTCAAAAAAAAAAAAAAAAGGAAACCTTCTTTCTCCCCTTCTAGGTCTTATCCAGTATATTCTATATTATTTTCTTAGTGCATTGGCCCATAGCACATATAGGATAATTTTTTAAAAAATAACAATGGTTGGAATGAGGTTATTAAAGGAAGAAGATAGAAAGAGAAGAGAACATACTTGAGGAAAAAATCTTGGAGGATTTTGATGCTTAGGGATTTCAAAGATGAGCCATAGAGCAAAGGCCAAAATTGAGCAGAACAGAAATAAATCTGGATATTATAGTGTCACAGAATTGGGTGAATGACTTTCAAGAAAAATGCTGTTGTAAGCAATATCCAAACTTCTGAAGAGGCAATCATTGCTGAGAAAAGTCTGCTGGATTTTGTGATCTTTGACGATCATGGGGAAATCAGCTTTAGAAGAATGCCAAGGGCAAGGGTCAGCTTCCAATATAAAAAGTACTAAAATCTAGTGAAGAATTACAGTTGAAGAAAAGCTATTCTTCCAGACTTTTCAAAGGAAAAGAAATAAATTAAATGGGATAGTAACTTAGGTTATAAATATTTGAAGAGAAACTTTCTGTGTTTAAGGAATAATGGAGAGGATCAGAACTGACTGCAGGCAGAAAAGAAATAGTCATTGGTAATAGAATTGTTAGAGTCAGATCAAGTTCCAAAAGAAGATGAAGATCATATCAAAACATAGGACAAGGAGAGAATCCTGACAAAAAGGAAGGAAAACTTCTGACTTAAATATTGGTGTAAAAGAAGTCAGGGAGAGTGAAGATACAGAAATGAGCTGGGTACAATGGTGCAGGCCTAGTAATCCTAGCACTTCGGGAGGCTGAGGCAGGAGAATTGTGAGTTCAAAGCCAGCCTCAGCAACAGGCGAGGCACTAAGCAACTAAGTCTCTACATAAAACACAAAATAGGGCTGGGGATGTGGCTCAGTGGCTGAGTGACCCTGAGTTCAATCCCCAGTACCCAGAACAACAACAACAAAGATACAGAAATGTCAGGAGAACTGAAGAATACATTTGAAATGTTCAGGAGTGGCTGGGGTTAATGTGAGTAGCTGAGATTGCTGTTTCAAGATCATCCTCCAGCCTTGCCCCCGTATCCTCATGCTTGAGAGAGGCTACAGTAAAGGGCTGGGCACTCTAAAAAAGCTCAGTACCTCTGGTGTCTCTAGGATTTTGTAAGCACAGGATGGCACTGGCTTTTCAGTAACAAAACGCAGTGAATTTTAGAGCAAGATGTACAGACCCAAATGGTCAACAACATTGATGTGGCAAAGGACACATTAGAAACAGCATTTTTCAAATATAAGTATTCAAGTACAACAATCTTAAAATATCTAATTTTAAAAAACACACATGAAGAACAACAATATACTGCCACAAAATCTTGAACCTGCTTTTTCTCTGTAAGTTATCAATTTGTACCCACACTTCTGGAAGGAACATGACTGTGGCTCAACCTTGTGACATAGCAGTAGCATCCATGGCTTTGGCTTCACGTACCTTCATCTTGCAGGGAATTTCTTCCTCCCTTCTGGGTTCCCTGGTTGTCAACAAACAAAGATTAAACAAGCCAGAACCAGCCGCACAGAGGGAATCAAGATTTGCTGTAGTATTCTCACAGCCAAGTCATGTGCGGGGAAGCATGAGGCTTGTCAGGAGGTTGCCTCAGCATCCCAGGGCCAAAGAGAAACCAGTATCAGGTTTGATGAGCTGTTGGCCCATCTCAAGTCACCCACTGGATTGACATCACCAAAGTCAAAGTGAACTTCACAAAAACTGTCTTAGAGGTAGCAAGGTTGGAGACAGTATGGCCAGATAATTCTTTGAAGGAGTTTTACCATAAAGAAGGCTGGAGAAATGGGCTGTAGTAGTTTGGGAAAGTGGGGCTAAATTTTTTCTTATTTTGAAGACAAGAGAAGGAGCATGTTAAATTCTGATAGAAATGATTCAGTAGGGAAGGTAAAATGGAGAATAACATAGGACAAATGGAAGGATTTCTGGAGGCCTGTTCTTCAGCAGGCGGGTGGGGTGAGTCCTGCCTGGTGTTCCAGCAGGGGCCTTAGCCTCTGGAGCTCTGACCTTTCAACTATAATGAAAAGAAAACAAGAGTCTGAGGTACAAATGCTGGTCAGTGGGGAGACTCCTCAAATGAGAGTATTCACAGCAGTGTAACATTTAGAAATATGCTCTGGTGGTGTGTTAAAAATATAATTGGATTTATAAAAAACAACAAAAAGATTAATTTTAGGTATAAAATTAGCTACCTATTAGAGCAAAGGAATCTTCGGTTTTATGAAATTTTAGAACTGAACTTCAGAACATTGGGAATTCAAAGGGATGAATAATATTTTTAATTTTTTTGTAGTTGTAGATGGACAGCATGCTTTTATTTTGTTTATTTTTATGTGGTGCTAAGAATTGAACCCAGTGCCTCACACATTGCTAGGCAAGTTCTCTACCACTGAGCCACAACCCCAGCCTGGGATTAACAATATTAATAATATGTTCTTTCATGAGTAGGCTATTGTCACTGGCAGTGTTTTCAGCTCGAGGTTTGCCTGAACATAGACACTAGGGTTTGGCTAACTACAGCATTTGTGTCAAATTGGCCTGCCATATGCTTAGGTAAATAAGGATCAATTGGAACACAGCCTTGCCCATTTATTATTGTCAATGGCTCCTTTCATGATATGAAGGCAAAGTTAAGTGTGACAGAGACCTTATTTTCTGCAAAGTTAAAAATATTAAGTATCTGGACTTTTATAAAACAGTCTTGCAGATGCTTGATTAAAAACTGTTGGCTCAGTTGACACTGACTCCTAAAATTTTAGAAGAAAATAGAATACTTCCATTAGAAATGTAATGTTTGGCTAAAACAATTTCAATTGAATATTTTTAAAAACATTAATGTTTTGTGGACATTTGTGCTTCTTTTTAATTTGATGGTTGTAGCAGTTTTATGTTGTTGGCAGTAATAATGGTAGTAGTAGCAGATATATCTGTGTGAGAGTGTATTTGTATGTGTTTATCTTTAAATTTCTTTTGTATTTTGTTTTGTTTTGGTGATTTGGCACTGAGATTATTTGGCTGGAATAAAAAAGCCTTGGGGCACCAAATAAAGATGTTATCCAGATGGTGTTGTGGCAAGGGATACTAAGGCATTATTTCTTCTTTGGTTTTCTTTCTTTAGTTTTATTTCATTAGAATTTTTGTTTTTGAGAGTAGTTGTATGTTCATAGGGAAATTCAGCAGAAACTGCAGAGAGTTCCCACAGACCTCTTCTATGTACACACACACACGCCTTCTTCCACATTCCATACCTTGTGGTACATTTGTTACTGTCAGTGAACCTACACCAACACAAGTATTGCCCAAAGTCTGTAGTTAATATTAAGTTTCTCTCCTGGTGTTGTACATTCCATGGGTTTCCACAAATGTACTATCATGCAAAATAGTTTACTGCCCCAAAAATCCTCTTTATTTTTCCTCTTTATTCCTCCTTCCCCACATTCCCTGGCAACCGATGATCATTTTACTGTTTTCATATTTTTGTCTTTTCCAGAATGTCATATAGTTGGCATCAAATAACATTTAGCCTTTTTAGATCAGCTAACTTTGCTTAGTAATATGGATTTAAAATTTCTCCATGTATTTTCATGGCTTGACAATTTATTCCTCATTTTAGAGCTGAATAATATTGCATTATCTGGAGTACCATTAAGGAACATATTGGTTGCCTGCAAGTTTTGACAATTATGAATAAATATGCTATGTATGTTTGTTCACAGGTTTTGGGGTGAGTATAAGTTTTCAATTTATTTGGATGAATATCAAGGTGTATGCTTCTTGAATATAAGAGCATCTGTAGTTTTTTAGGAAACTGCCAAAATGTCTTCCAAAATGGCTTTACCATTTTGCATTCCCACCCACCTTGAATGAATTTTTCTTGCTCTCCAACCTTGCCAAAACTTGGTGTTGAATGTTTTGAACTTCACTCATTCATTATAATAAGTGTGTAGTGATACCTCAAAATTGTTTGGTTTTGCAATTTCCTAACAACATAATGTTGAATCTTTTTTATATGCTCATTTTCTTTCTATATATCTTACTTAGTGAGGTGTCTGTTATGATATTTTGTGCATTTTTAAACCAGGTTTTTCATTTTCTGTTATTGAGTTTTAAGAATTTCTTGTATATTTTGGAAAGTAATCCTTTATCAAATATATCCCTTGCAAATATTTGCTCATAGCCTGTGGCTTGTATTCTTCTTCTGTTGACAGTGTCTTCTACAGAGCAGAAGTTTTTAATTTTAAAGAAGTCCAGATTATCAGTTATTTCTTTTATGGATCATAGCTTTGTGTACATAAAAATTATCAACATACACCAAGTCATCTAGATTTTCTATTTTGTTATCTTAGGAGTGTCATAGCTTTGTATTTTACAGTTAAATGTATGTCTATTTTGAGTTAATGTTTGTGAAGGTTGTAAAGCCTATGACTAGACTAATTATTTTTTTCATGTTGATGTCTAGTTGTCCCAGCACCATTTGTTGTAAAGACTATCTTTTTTCCACTGTATTGCCTTTACTTCTTTGTCAGGACAAATTGACTATGTTATATTGACTATTGACTATTTTGACTATTGACTATTGACTCTTGACAAATTGACTATTTCTGAGTGAACTATTCTGTTCCTTTGAGTATCTTTTGGCAATAATGTAGTATTTTGATAATCTTATCTTTATAGTAAGTCTTAAAGTTGGGTAGTTCAATTCTCTGAATTCCTTCTTCTCCATCCATCTTACATTGTTTATTTTGAGTCATTTGTCTCTCCATATAAACTTTAGAATTAAGCTGTAAACATTCACAAAATAACTTGTGTTTGAGTTATAATAACTCAAAATAACTCAGCTTTTTTGTTGTTGTGACTAAAGGACTCAACCAGAACAACAGTAGAGGAGGAAAAGTTTACTTGAAGCTCATGGTTTCAGGGATCTAAATCCATAGACAGCAGGCTTCATTCCTCCAGGCCAGAGGTGAGGCAGGGCATCATGGCAGAAGAGTGAGACAGAGGGAACCAGCTGACATGATGATTAGGAAGCAAAGAGAGAGAAAGACACCACTCTCCACATATAAAATACATACCCCATAGCTAGGCTCCCCATGAACCACTTCCTCCAGCCACACTCTACCTGCCTCCAGTTACCACTCAATTAATTCCATCAGAGATTAATCCACTGATTAGGTTAAGGCTATAACCCAATCATTGCATTGTCTTGCATGTGAGCTTTTGGGAGACACCTTAGATCCAAACCATAACAACTTGCTATTATTTTTATTGGGATTGTGTTGAATCTACAAAGCAATATGAGAAGAACTGACATTTTGACCAAATCAAGTCTTCCTATCCATGAACATGAGATAATGCTCTTTATTTTTTCTTTTATTTATTTTATTGGGGTTTTATAATTTTACTTACACAGATACTATGTATATTTTGTAACACCTACACCTACCTAAGTATTTCACTTGGAGGATGCTAATGCAAATAATAATTTCAAGTTTTCATTGAAATAATAATTTCAAGTTTTCATTGTTGATTGCTGGTATATAGGAAAGAAATTGGCTTTTGCATATTAATTCTATATCCTGCAAACTTATCATAATTGTTTGTTAACTCCAGGAGTTTTTTTTAGCTTTTTTGCCAATTCTTTGAGAATATTTTTTAAATAGATAATCATGTCATCAATTTTTAAAAAGAGAGCTATATTTTCTCCTTTCTATTCCACATACCTTTTCTTGTTTTATTGCATTGTCTAGGATTTCTTGTGTGATGATGAAAGGAGTAGTAAGAGAGGACATCCTTCTTTGGCTCCTGATCTGACTGGGGAAGCTGCAAATTGCTCATAATTTTGTATGATATCAATAGTAAGAATTTTGTTGATGTTCTTTATAAAGTGGAGGATGTTACCCTATTTCTAACTTGTACATTTTTATTATGAAAAATTTTACTATTTTTATATGGTCATGTGATTTCTTTAACTTACTGACATGATGGATTACATCAACTGATTTTCAAATGCTGAACCAGTCTTGAATACCTGGGATAAATTCCACCTTATTGTGGTCTAATTCTTTTTGTACATAACTGGATTTGATTTTCTGATATTTGTTAAGAATTTTTTTAACATCAAGATCCATGACAGATATTGGTCCATAGTTTTTATTTCTTGTAATAGCTTTTATTTTGTTTTAGAATTATTAACTAATGCAGTGAGGAATTGTTCTCTCTGCTTCTGTTTTCTGGAAGAGATTGTAGAGGATTGTTAAAATTTTTTCCTTAGTTTGGTAGAATGCATCAGTGAACCCATCTGGTCTTGGTACTGTCTGCTTTGGAAAGTTGATTTTATTTCCTTACTTGAATCTATTGAGATTGTCTATTATTTCTTTTTTGAGTTTGACAGATTGTGTCTTTCAAGAAATTGATCCATTTCACCTAGTTTTCAAATTTATGGGTACAGAGTTGTTCATATTATTTCTTTATTGTATTTTAATGCTCTACAGTGATGTTTCCTTTTTTAATTTATAATATTAATGATTTGTGTCTTCTCTCTTATTTCCTAGTTAGCCTAGATAGAGACTTATCAATTTAATTTATTTTTCTCCATTGATTTTCTGTTCTCAAATGCACTGACATCTGCTCTAATTTTTGCCATATATTTTCTTCTTCTACTTTGGATTTAATTTGCTCTTCTTTTTCCAGTTTCCTAAGGTGGAAGTTCAAATTATTGATTTTATACCACTCTTCTTTTGTAATATATGCATTCAGTACACTTCCTTTTAAATAACGATTTCACCAAACCCTATGTATTTTGATGTTGTATTTTTCATTTCTATTTATTTCAAAATATTTTACATTCCTCTTGAGCTGTATTCTTAACTCATGTATTACTTAGCAGTTTACTTTTAAATCTCCAAATATATGAGGGATTTTCCAACCATCATTCTGTCACTGATTTCTACTCTTAAATCCATTGAAATCTGAGAGCAGACTTTTATAATTTCTGTTATTACAAATTTATGAGTGTATGCTTAATAGCCAAGTAGGTGGTATATCTTGTTGAAAGTTCCATGTGAACTTGAGAAAATTATCTATGCTTTGTTAGATGAAGTAGTCCTCAGATATTGTTATGGTTTAGATATAAGGTGTCCCCCAGAAGCTTACATGTAAGAAAATGCAAGAATGTTCAGAGGTGAAATTGAGTTATAAAATGAGTAATCTAATCAATGGCTTATTCCACTGATATGAATTAACTATGTGGTAGGTGAAGCATGGCTGGAGGAAGTAAGGCACTGGGGCCATGCCTTTGGAGTATATATTTTGTCTCTAGTGAGAGAAGCTCTCTCTCTGGTTCCTTTTTGCCATGTTCTGAGCCACTTTCCTCTGTTCTGCCCTTCCACCATGATGCTCTGCTTTACCTTGGGCCTAGGACAATGGAGTCAGCCATCTATGGACTGGGACCTCTGAAACCATGAGCCCCAAATAAATGTATCCTCCTTTACATTGTTCTTCTAAGGTCTTTTGGTCACAGCAACAACAACAACAACAAAAGCTGACTAAAACAGATGTCAATTATATCTACTTGATTGGTGATGTTATTAAGTTGGACTGTCTCTAATTTTCTGCTATTGAATCTGTACAGTTTGGATAGAAAGTTTTTATTTTTAAAACACATAATAAAAACAACTCTTTTTGAGATTAGAAAAGGATGATAGATTTCTTTTTATGCCATTCAACTAATAGATAATGAGCATTTATTATGTGGTAACAATTGTGGATATATTTGTGAGCAAAAATAGAGGAAGAGTTCCTTGCTCTTGGTGACCCAGCGTGTTTTACAAGGAACATGTGTATTTGAATATATATACACTGTTATATCTAGAAGCAGAAATAACATCTCCTATGTGAATTCCAAAGTTTCTTAAATTTCCCTCATGAAAATTTAACCAGTTTCCTGACAACCATATAAGTCTTGAAGATATCTATACATAGGATATTGATCATACAAGATAATTTTTCAATAAATTGTTTTTATAAACTGGATCTCCCTCAAAAGAAATATACATTTTCTAAGGCATAATTTTTCCCTCTTAGACCCACTTTGATGATGCTGAAATATCAATTCTATAGATTTTTATGCAATACAAGACACACTATGAAGTCTAAATTTTTTCTCTTTTTTCTAAAGTCATCCAGAGCAATCTAACTTGCTAAGGTAGGATAAACAGAAGTTGCTCTTTCTCCATACTTCCCCATTTTGTGAAACAGGAAAGTGATTGTGCTCCACAGTTGAGTGCTGGGCTGATAAACTGGAAAAAAACAAGAGTGTGTACTAAACATACTTTTTAAGAACAACAAAACAGAGCCTGACTATAAAAGTCAGTCTCCATTTTCATATGCATGTAAGACACACTTTTATCTCCTTTGGCATTACAAGCTCAAACTGAGGAGAAACAACTTCTGCCTCATTTAACAATATTTAGCCTCTAAATCCTAGGAAATGATATATTTTGGCCCTAAAACCTTTTTTGGTTATAGCTTTGAAGACCCAATCATTCCATTCCAGAGTGTAAAGGGCACCCAAGGATCTGGGGCTGAGTAGATACTATTTATTATAGCAACTCAGCTTAATTGACTTCACCCAAAGTAAAAAGCTTACTCTTAAGAAAAAAGATTTCTGTGCCAAAGGGAGGAATTTGGAAGAAGATACTCTTCAATGAATCATCAGCTATGGAAAATGGAATTCCTCAGTCCCAGAAAAGTCATGCTTGTTTTGAGGAGAAAAAAGTGAGGGATTATTCAATAACAGCAAAGGATTAATTTTAAAGATGTTTTCCATTTGCCAACCCTGCCAACAGTAAATTTGTTATACATTTAGTATATTTTTATTTGAGGATTTAAATTTTGCCAGTTATCTTTGTTTATCCCAGAATTAATCATTTAGTACCTCAGGGAACCAAAAAGTGAGTCAGACATATAGGACAATGTTCTATTCCCTCTACAGATCAGTGGAATTCCTGTGTTCACACTGAGAAATGTTACAAGCATATGTCCTGAATCCTTCCTCAAACATTAGTAGAGCCCAATTTTCTCAGAAGCCATTTGAGAACATTATTCATAATGTTTTCCTCAAATCTACATTGAATTAGTTTATTATATTTTTGATTTGGGAAGAGTACTAGGGATTTAACCCAGAGCCAATTTACAACTGAGCCACACCCCAGCCCTTTTTCTTTTTTATTTTGAGACAGGGCCTTGCTAAGTTGCTGAGGCTGGTATTGAACTTGAGATCCTCCTGCTTCATCCTCCTGAGTTGCTGGGATGACAGATGTGCACCACTGAGTCCATCTACTTTGAAATAACTTAAATGCCTTGACAGTGCTGCCTTTTGAAGCAAGAACATGCTCTCCTGATTTTGTTGTATGTTATCTGAAAATGTGCTTTTTATTGGTCCAAACCTTTGCCCTTCAGTTTTCTAAGTTTGATCTCATTTAATTATGTAAGGGTTTGGTAGTTTTTATTCATTTTACCTATTTCATCCAGGGTGATTTATAATAGATGCTTTCCCTCTTTTAGTCTCTGCATTTCAATGCTTCATATATGTAAAGAAACAGTTGTGCTATTCCCAATATGGAGTAAAATGCAACATAGTTCATCTTGTTTGGAGGGGTTCAATTTAACATTATCTACCAAAGTTTAAAATGTTCACACCATGCATTGGGCCACAGATTACAGTTCTAAGAATCAATCTTACATAAATGCTGACAGGTGTAACAAGAACTACATACGTACATAAGAGGAATTCCAGTCTAACATATATGTAGAATTAATTTTAGGTAAAAAATAAGGCACATTATTTTGGTCTCTATGTTATTTAGCAAAGAATAATGTGTGTATATATAAAATAATGTAAAGCAAAGGAAATATGTTTACATTTTTAATTTATGAAATATTTGTGGTTTGGTACAGGGAGTCAGGGAGACATCTTGACGTTTTTCTTAAATTTTTATTTTTTTTCAATATGCAAGTATTACTTTTTAAACAAACTACTGTATTTCATTAAATCTAAGATTCTTGCTATTCTTGATCCTACCAAAAAATATTAAAGAAAAGCTTCAGTCAAATTAGATCAAATTTGTCTGCTGTCTATTCAACTGTTTATTAGGCTCTCTTGTTTGATGCATCCTAAGTTATTTTAATTAAAAAATAAATTATCAATATGGTCATATAAATTGTCAAGAACATCAGGACATTATAGATTAAAACTATTCCAAATAATTCTCAGGTTAATATAAACTGAAATGATTATGGAAAACAACCAGTCACATAATTTAATATTTAAGCCATAGGAAGATTTGATTCTTAATCCATAATATTGGCAATTAAAATTATGTTAAGTATTATAATGCCTTGGTGGATATGTGAATTGTCACAACATTCTGGAGGAACAGGTGAAATTTTAACATCTTTAATCCACTTATTCCCAGGATAAGTTATGCACAAAAACTTACATGTACAAGAATATTGATCACGTTTTTATTTGAAAGAAATGGTTAATTAAATTTATCCTTAATAGAATTAAAAGTAAGCTGAAGAAAAAAGTTTTTCAAGAAGCATTTAATGGCTTATGCTAAATTAAAATCAAAGCAAAGAAAGCAAAGTTAAATCTACATTGATTTTAAATTTGCAAGATTTATTTAGATAATACATGTGATTTATATAGAGTATGTGTTTGGATATATACATACATGCACCCTCCCCCACATGTACTTACATAAACTCTGTATAGAAAAATTTAAATTATATATTCTATGAATGCAAAGTAAATGAATGAAAGAATCAATTATTTCAAAGTAGGTGAATTGGATTGTTTCTATTTTCTTTGTACCTGTCCCTATAACACACTAAATCTCTACATGACTCATACATACTACCTTTATAAGCTGCTACTATAAACTTGACAGTAGATTCTATAGTTGTATACACTCTCCTCCAAACATTTCTCTTTGCTGTACCCAGTTTTAAGAATTTATCCTATCTCTTATTCTGCACTGTATATTTGTGTTCACAGCTGTACTTTCTCTTTGGTCTAAGAGCTTTATATTCCTGAAATGTAGAGCTCAAGGTCAATAAACTGAGCGGTCACTGGCTGTGCTCAATTTTATGGACCTCCCAGACTTTATGAGTTTTGTTGACATGTTTTAAACACAAAGTCCAGCTGAACTTCCCATATTAGTTTCTCCTGCACCTGTGCATCATTCTTTGGTAGTTTGCAGGGTCTGTTCTCACTCCATCTCAGCATTGGCTTGCATTTTGTATTAAACAGAATTCCTCTTCAGTGTACTAGAAAGGGATATATATATATATATATATATATATATATATATATATATATATATATATATATATATATATTATCTCAATGCCATTATTTGAAGCAGGAAGAAAATCACTTTTTAAGAATGAGTGTTAAAGATCTGTCTTTTTAAAAATAACACTCTTTTCTCCGTATCTCTCTCAGTGTTACTTTTTAGGCCTCGCCAGAGAAGGCTGTAAAGAATTAAAGTCAGCAAAGGTCAGAGCTTTAGAAACCAATTTATAAGATATTTCAGTGTTTTTTTCTGATTATTAAAGTGACCAGTATATGAAATTTGTTAAGTGAGTTTAATTATAAAAAGAAAAAAAATCCACTATTATAGTTCTAGAGATTATTGCAATTGATATTTTCAGTATGTCCTTTCAGACTTTTTACAGGTATATGTGAATGTATATGTAGTTTTGTGTATGAGATTTAATAACCCCATGTTTATCAAATATTATTATTTTGCTTTATTTAAAGACCTTTTAAGATATATTGAAGTTCATCTTTTTAATTTTCATATGGTGACTTTATATTTTTGCTACATAAGTTTTGGTAAATGCATAGAACTTCATACATAATCAAGATATGAAACATTTCCACAGGGCATGGTCATACACACCTGTAATCCCAGCGTGGCTCAGGAAACTGAGACAGGAGGATGACTAGTTCAAAGCCAGCCTCAGCAAAAGTGAGGCACTAAGCAACTCAATGAGACCCTGTCTCTAAATAAAATACAGAATAGTGCTGGGGATGTGGCTCAGTGGTCAAGTGCCCCTTGAGTTCAATCCTCAGTACAAAAAAAGAAAAAGAAAGAAAGAAAGAAAAGAAACATTTTCTTCTACATAAAAATTCCCTAATGCTGCTCTCCCTATGTAGATGACTTTCCTTAAAACCAACACCCTTAAGCTTTCACAATAACTGATCTGTTCTCCATCCTTAGAGTCTGTCTTTTCTAAAATATCAAACTAATGAAACCAGGCAGTATGAATTCTCTTGAGTCTGACTCTTTCCTCTTAGCATAAATTTGTGATACATCTAGGCTGTAGCATGTATCAATAGTTCATTCATATTTATTGATGAATAGTATTACATTGCATAGAGGCGCAACAGTCTTTTTATCCATTCACCATCTGTAGGACATTTAAATTGTTTCTAGATTTTGGAGATTATGAATAAAATTGCTATAAATATTCACATAAGATTTTATTAAGTTTTTATAAGTTTTAAGTTTTATAAGTTATTAAGATTTTATAAGTTTTCATTACTCTTGATCATGGGATTGCTGTATCATGTGTTTGCTTACCTTTATAAGAAATTGCCAAATGTGTTCCAAAGAGGTTGTATTGCTTTGCATGTACCACAGCAATATATGAGAGTTCAATGATTCTGCATCCTCGCTAACACAGGGCATTTAAGGAAAAAAAAGCTTTTAGGTATGTTAATGGCTGCTTAATGGTATCTCATTGTTGTGTTAATTTTATTTAATTAATAACTAATGATGCTGAGCAACTTTTCATTTGCTTCCCATGTTAAAGAACTCCCCTTCAATTCCTAATTTGGTGAGTGTTTTTTAATTTTATCATGAAAGGATATTGATTTTTTTCTCATGCTTTTTCTGTATCTATGTAGTTGATCTTTTTTCCCCCCTTTCTAATTCAGAACATTAAAATAGTGAATTAAAATTCTTAGTTTTTTACTGTTGAAACCATCTTGCACCCTGGAATAGACTCCACTTGCTTGAGATACATTTTCTTTTTTATCTATTGTTAGATATGATTTTCTATTATTTGGGAAATTTTAAATATATTTTCTGAGGGACATTGTCTGTATTGTCTTTTTATTGTAATGTCTGTTTGGTTTTAACATCAGGATAATACTGAAGTCATTAATTTTTTCCTTTGTTACTATTTTCTGGAAGATGTTGTGTAGAACTTGTATTAATTCTTCCTACATAATTAGTAGAATTAATGAAATCATCTGTGCCTGGGGTTTCCTTTGTGGAAAATTTATTAAGTATGATTTTATTTTGAAAATAGAGAACAATTAGACCATAAATTTCTTCCCAAGAATATACTGCTAGTTTTGTGTCTTTCAATAAATGTAACCATTTCATCTAAAATACAGATTTTAGGGGCATAAAAAACCCAATAGTGTTCCCTTATTATCCTATCAATGATTATAGTGTGATATCCTCTCTTATATTAAAATTTGGCATGTTCTGCTTATTTGACTTTTTGGTTTGGTAAAACTTTAGTTAATTATATTAATCTTGTCAAGAAATACCTTTTAGTGACATTGGTTTCCTCTATTCCTTTGTGTATTTTATTTATTTCTTTTATCTCTACTGTTTCCTTCATTTGCTTTCTTTGGGTTTATTTTCCTGTTATTTTTCTAGTTGGTTAAAGTATAAGTTTATATTATTTTATTTGATAACGTTTTTTTGACCATAAGCATTTATACTTATAAAATTCCCTTTAAAATGGCTTTAATGGCTTCTTACAAATGTTATTATGCTGTACTTTACTTTCATTTAGTGCAAAATATTTTCTAATTTTTCTTCAAACTTCCTGTTTTTATTCAGAAGTATGTTGTTTAGTTTCCAAATATATGTGGACTTTTTTTCAGAGACCCTCCTGTTACTGATTTCTAGTTCAGTGGCATTAACATCTGAGATATAGTTTGTATAATTTTTATTTTTTAATTTGTTAACATTTTCTTATGAACAAAGCACATGGTTTGCTTTGTTTTCATGTGTCTTCTACTCTTCACAGAAGGAGGGATTTCTTTCTAAGTTGATGTCAACTGTGCCTGTTGTATGAATTCCCAACTATTAACCAAGTGTGCCCGATGCTTTGGCATCTGGGGTCTGCTCATCCTGGAAAAACTGCCCTTTGCAGGGCAGTCAATTCTAGAGAAAGTAAACAAAGCCTATCCTCCTCCATTTCCCACCAGGCTCTTACCTTCTAGTTCAGCATTTTCCTCTCAGTTACTAGATAACTAGGCATAGTTCCTATACCTTAGATCATACTTAAATTATGTAAACTAGCAAACCCTAGGTATACATAGTCTTTCTTACCCTTTTTCCCCTGCAGACAACAAAATGGGTGTTGGAAGTGTCACTCAGTGGTAGAGCACTTACCTAGCATGCATGAGGTCTTGAATTTGATCCCTAGCACTGAAAAGAGAAAAAAGGAATGAAGGAAGAGAAGAAGGAAGGGAGAAAAGAGAGAAAAAGAAGAAAAAAAGAATTAAACTCAGAAAGGAAGACAAGCAAAATAAATGCTAAGAAAAAAAGTTACAAAAACACAAAATCTTAAAAATAAGTCTAAATACATTTACAGTTAAGTTAAATTACACACTTTTGTCTAAAGAGTCTTATTTTAAAAAGTCTAGTTTCGACTATTTACATGTATTTTGCTACAGTTCTGCCTATTGACTCTACATAAGATACTAAATGGTCCTGATGAATATAACCAGTTTATCAAGCACTAGGTTATTATCATTAAACTTTTTCTGCAATATAGTTTTCAATGTAGTTCATGGGTACTTAATTTCTGTTCCTTAACAACATCCTGATCTGATATAAAAAATATCCAGTTATTTGCCCTTATTAAACATCTAATGCTATGTGGTTTAAAACACAGCATAATTCATAGTAGTGAAGTTATGAAATCAGCTTAGGTATATATCAACAGATGAATGGATAAAGAAAATGAGGTATATATACACAATGGAGGTTTATTTGTTCATTAAGAATAATGAAATTATGTCACTTATAAGAAAATATGCAGAACTGGAGAGCACCATGTTAAGTGAAATAAACCAGAGTCATAAAGACAAACATTATGTGTTCTCTCATATGTGGAAACTAGAGAGAAAAATGGGGTGGGGAGAGGCTTATGAAAGTAGAAGAAATTGGAAGGGAGACCCACCATTAGGTAGAGGAAAAGGGTCCTGAGGAAGGAGGTGAGAGAAAGGGGAGGGACTGGGGAGTGATAACTGACCAAATTATGCTTCATGCATGTATAGATATGCCATGCTAAAACCCACTGTTTTGTAAAATCAATACACACCAATTTAAAAAAACCCTCTAATTAATTCTATCTTTGCTCTTTCCCTTAAACCCAGGGAAGGAGAAATTATCTTCCCTATATCCTTCTCAGCTCTTAGTCTTCTCTCCCATTGGGGTGAACAAATGTCCAAGACTTGCCCTGGAAACACTACTGATCCTTCCTCCTAATTTGGTTTTGAAATCCTTTTGCCTATGGGCTCCTTTATACAGAGCCAAGGGGATTACTGAGATTTCTTCTAATGGCATGGGCTACTGAAATATAACACTCCTTTTTTGACTATATTCTGTTTACTAGCAACCTACCTTTACTGTCTGGTCTTACAAAACTCCTGACTTTAAACATTTGCATGCAAGAAGTACGCCCCCAGAGTGCAGAAGACATGTAAAATTATGCCAAGAACTCTCTCCTGATGCTCTGCTTTGCTCAATAACAATGCTTAGAAGGGCCTTCATCTAGCATGCAGCTGATTAATTAGAAACTGTCCCATTCTTGAGGTGCCCCATGTACATGAAAAATTGTCTTAAATGCTCCTCTCATACTCAGTTTCACAGTGATTACATTAAACATGTCTCTTGGCTCTGGGTCTCTTGCTCATTGTTTCTGCCATGCACTGTGCATGCTGTGCCTGTTGTGCATCATACTTCATACCCTGGGTGTGAAGCAGAGAGAGCCATTGTCTCTGGCCTCAAATAGCCTGTCCTGTGGCCAACTTGGAAAAGCTGGTTTGTGAATTACATTTGTGTGCACATAATTTACAAAGACCACAAGTGCTTTGAAATATGTCCAGATCCCTTCATCTTTTTCTCACTTAAATTGACAATTTAAATTAATGTGAGACAAAATGTTTCTAAACTACTGGATTGGACACTGAATAGGATTTTAGTTGTGTGCTAATCCAGTAATACACTGGGCTGTATTTCTTAGACTAGGCTAGGCAATGCCACAATAATAAACAAAATTCCATAATTGTAGTGGTTTCTCTGAACAAAAATTTTTTCTTGCAAAGGAAAATGTAGATTAGAGTCATCAAAACTCAAAGGAAACTGCCTTCCATGTGGTAATTCCATGTGGTAAATATATAATATACATATTTTTGGTGGTTCTGGGAATTAAACCCAGGAGTACTTCACCACTGAGCTACACCCCCAGACATTTTTTAAAAATGTTTTTATTAGTACATTATAGTTAGACTTAATAGTTGGATTCATTTTGATATATTCATACACACACGGAATATAATTTGCTCCATCTCAGTCCCCAGTAATTTCTCTTTCCCTCCCCTTTCCCCTCTCCTATTTCCTTTCTTCTACTCTACTGATCTTCATTCTATTGATTTTTTAAAAAATATTGGTACTCTATAGATATACATAAAGGTGGAATATTAACATCTATAAGCATAATTTTGTCAGTGTTATTTCACAATCCTTTCCTTTTACCATCCCTCCCTGCTCCCTGTTAATCTCTTTCTTCTATTTCCTTATTTTGAGACAGGGTCTCCCTAAGTTACCCAGACTGGCCTCAAACTTGCAATGTTCCCACCTCTGTCTCCCAGGTACCTAAGATTCTAGGTATGTGCCACTGAGCCCAGCCAAGACTTTTATAATTGTATTGCTGCATTGTCTCCACATGAGGTTCCACAATGTTTGAGGCAAGTAAAGAGAGGAGTTGAAGAGTTGTCAGGGATCCATAAGGGACCCAGGACCATCATATGAGTAGCAAGGAATAAGGGACTTATTATAGGCATGAGGCCTTATCTATTTATGGGAGGATCTGGTAAAATAAGTGTTTGAAAGGTGAAGCTGAAAAATTAGACAGATGCCTCAAAAACTTCCCACGTGAAGTGATAGCATGTGTTAACAAGTTAGAACTTACGAGGGAATTTGGAACCTACAAGGGTAGTTAGCAGAGTAGGACTGCAAAAGTGGCTGGTAGAGAAGTATACAACAGACTGTTTCCTCTGCACTTGGGTAGTGGACCTGGGGTTGCTGTGGATCTCAGCAGTCAAGATAGAGAGGTGCATATGGAGAGGGAAGCACAGAGATAAGCTGGAGCCTATAGGCCTCTCTCCATCAATCTTTTACTGCATCTAATCATAAAGACATTCAGAAAGGAATGACTTTACCTTTGCTTTTTAAAACTTGTGTAAATTACTCTTTTAGCCAACTTTAACTCAAAGCCATATAGGAACGACATGGATATTCCTTCAGCAACAATTAAATGTCCCTGCCATATATACTATGTCAGGAGAAAATGTTTATAGATCTCAGTCTTCAATAATTTATATAAATCGTCAACTTGACCTCTAATAAAATATTTTATTTAAGTTTCGAGTTGATAATTTTTAAAAATTTATATTAGAAGTATGTCTCTATAGCCAGAATTTTGCCTGAAAGTTTGAAAATTCAGTTTTTCACACTTAACCTTTTTTCACAGAAAGTTTCCCAGTAGAAAAGTCTTCAATACTGTCCTCTCTCATGCTTCTCTTAAGCTATATTCAATCTCAGTACTATTAAAGGTGTCTAGTACCAAGCTTTCCTCAGTATACATCTATAAGCCCTTGGAGTATGCTTTCAATATACATATATCCATATACATGTACATATATGATTGACAGATATATGTATATTTTTGATAAATGTATATTTTTTGTGGATGGAGATCAGAGAAGACAAGAAATGAAATGGAAGAAACTTTGCAAATTAGAAAACTAATAGAGGGTTTCTGTATGTATTCTTCTGGCAAATTTGTTGTCAACTGGAATAGAAATATGAACATTTAAGGAATGTTAATTTTCACTGCATCTTAGAAATGCAAAATTTGGTCATTTTATCTTGAAGATATGAGTCATTCTGGGTATTACAAGGAATATGGAACAGTTGTCATAAGCAATTCTTCATTTGACTGTTATGTAACAGCAATAGCAGGAAGTCAACATAAAACTTGTACTTACTCAAAGGAAAAAGTTCTTTCACATAAAAAGAGAAAGAACACTTAGATCTAATAGTGCTTTTAAAACGTATGAGAAGGGACTAAGAGCTGAAGATTTCTCCACTGAGAGGTTTTCCATAAAAAAATGTTATACATGCAAATACATGCAGCCAAACAAATTATTTTGCTAGGGTTTTTTTTTTTTTTTTCACCCAGCTTTCTACCACGGACACAATATCTGAGATAAACAACTTATGAGGAGGAAAGGTTTATTTTGGCCCATGGTTTCAGAGGTTTCAGTCCAGGTAGGTTGGCAACATTGCTTTTGGGCCTGTGGACAGGCAGAACATCATGGTGAGATCTCTGGGTGGAAGGAACTGCTCACTTCATAGAAGCCAGGAAGCAAAGAGAGAGAGGAGATGCTGAGACCCCAATATCACCTGTGAGAGTGATTTCCTAATGAACTAATTTCTCCAGTAGATTCCACTTCCTAAAGATTCTGCCACCTACCACTAGCACCATAGGCTGATGACCAAGCCTTTATCGCTCTGAATGACACTTACTCAAACTACATCAGATGTCAAATAACTTATGCAAATTGTTGTGTGCTGAGAGCTATAAATGTTTCCTACTGATATAGTGGGTAGGGCAGGAACATTTAACAGTCACTGAATGAATATACATGTGCTCTTCCATATTTTCCAGCTCCTTGCCATTAAGTAAAGTCACATGACTGGTACCTTATAATGAGCTATAAACAGAAATGATGTGTATCAATTCCAGATCATGTCACATAAACTCAGGGGAAGTGAGAGAGAGAAAAAAAGACAGAGAGAGAGAAAAAGAGAGAGAGAGAAGGGGAGAGAACTTATTGTTATTTAAGTAAAGAAAACTTAAAACCTGTTAAACAATTCAAAATTTATGTGAAAAGAAAAAAAATTATTGTAGGGTTTGATTTCATTAGAGGTTACAATTAAACATAATTACAGCATAACATGAATGTTTCCTCTGAGAATTATTCTTTTGGCATATGAAAAAGTACTGATGGGGCAACATCAATAAAAAGTTCCTGTGGAAACTTTCTAATCCTCTCTGATCTAGCACAGCACTAGCCACCTGACCATCAAGGTGTTTTCTAAGATATCTGAACTGGGAAGTCAGAAGTTTTAGAACTTTGTCCTGAATGGCCAACTATGTGATCTTACATAGGCCTCTTAACTTCTCTGGATCTTGGTTTTCTCACCAGTGAAATGAACTATTTTATTAAGATAACCTCTAAAGGTTATAAATGCAAGCTACATAATAATTTTATATTTCCAGTAGTTACATTTTTAAAAAGTAAGGAGAAACAGATGAAATTAATGTAGTAATATATTTTATTTAAGCAATATACTCAAAAGAGTATAGTTTTGACATGTAACCAATATGCAAAAACCAACATACAAAATCAGCAGAGATATTTTACATTCCAAAATCTGGTATGTATATTGTGCTTCCAGCATATCTGATTTTAGAGGATAAAATTTAATTGAAACTACTCAACTCATATGTAGCTAATAATAAATAAGTGTACAGCTGAAAAACTATATTCACATACACAAGTTATTTCAAACATACTAAATATTTTCTAATAACTAAATTAAAGTCAGCTTTTAAATTTAAATTAATTATAATTGAACATAACAAAAATATAGTCAGTCACAATAACCACATAATAACCACATTTAATATGCTCAATATCCTTAGGAGTTGTTGACCACTCTCCTGGACAATGTAGTTATGAAGTCTCTGCTACCTCTGCTTCTACTTCACTGAAACTCTTATTGTGTATATGAAATAAATTTTTTAAAAAATCTCTATTTCAAGCCAGTGGCACAAGCCTGTAATCCCAGCACTTAGGGAGACTGAGACAGGAGAATTGCGAGTTCAAAGCCAGTCTCAGCAATGGCAAGGCACTAAGCAACTCAGTGAGACCCTGTCTCTCATAAAACAAAAAATAGGGCTGGAGATGTAGCTCAGTGGTCAAGTGCCCCTGAGTTCAATCTCCAGTACTAAAAAAAAAAATCTCTATTTCATCCTTCACAGACACAAAGTATTAATTACTATCCAATATGAGATATTACATGAGAGAGAAAAGAATACAACATAAATGCCAGAGAAAAGATACATGCGTATCTACATATAGTATTATAATATACCTGTAAAAAACAATAAATTCAATGCATATGAATAAATATGTATCAAAAACATCAAATTGTTTAAAAACATCAAATTCTATGAAAAATTTAGGAGCAAAAATGCATGTGCCAAACAATCCTGTGGGTTAAGAATACACACACCCACACACTCACATGCACCACACACAATCGTATGGACAATGTATTAGAGGGATACACATTCAAGGTAGCAGAATGGGTCCTTACAGGAACAGGAGCTGAATTGGGATGGAGGTTTTAGACACAAAGAGTTAATCTGTGTACAAACCAAGAAATATGAAAAGGTGCCACAAAACAAGAAAGAGGATCGTATCAGTGTTTGTCAAGTTCTGTGTGCTTGATGTCCCACATACAATTAAAAATGCACAGTGAAACTCCTATGATGGTTGCATTATATATTTATAATCTCTGCTTCAAGGAGTTTATATTCTAGATATGGACGGAGACACATAAAAATTAGAATTCTACATAATAAATGAAAACTGCAGAAAATTGCAAATGTATCTAATGACACAACAGTGATATATTTGATGAAGAGAGATGTATTTCTCATTAAGGTGGGCTATGGAAGAAATAGAAAATAAATATATTACCACATACATACTTCTTACATTTAAAAACAACAATACAAATTTAGCTGACATAATACCCATTTCATCATTCTACACATTTCTACTAATAACAAGAAAAAAAAAATGATGGGAAAAGGCAAATATTTTGTGGAGACCTACTATGAGCTAATTGTTTTATGGATTATTATATTTTGTCTTTTCAGTGATTCTCTGTGAGGTAAACATTATTATTTTCATTTTACACAGGAGGAAACTGAAACTTGGGGGAAGTTGGGAAACTAGCTCAGTGTCATAAATTAGTCTGTTTGAAAACCAGGATGTATACATGAGTGTCACTCCAAACTTGAGTCTTTACCACACCACACCATGCCAACTTCACAAAAAATAAATGTCTTTGCCTATGAAGAAGAAAGTTATTGTTATGTTTTGAATTTTGAATGTCCTCCAAAGTTCAGATATTGAAGACTTGGTTGCCAATTCAGCAATGCCCAGAGGTGGGACGTTGGGGAAGCAACTGGTCATGAGGGCTCTAAACTTATTAGTGGATTAATCCATTTAGTGGATTAATAATGGAATATTAGGAGGAGGTGGAAACTAAAGCAAGGTAGGGCATGGTTGAAGGATTCAGGTCACTAGAGGTATGCTCTTGGAACTATATTTTATCCTTAGCCCAACCCCCCGCTTCTTGACTGCCGTGAGTGAGCACCTTTCTTCCACCATGATGTTCTATATTACCTCAGGCCCAAAGCAATGGAGCCAGCTGAACATGTACTGAAACCTCTGAAACTGGGACACAAAATAAATCTTTCCTCTACTAAGTTCTTTCTGTCAAATATTTTGGTCACTGCAAAGAAAAATTAGCACAGTAACAGAAAGCTCTTTCCAATTAATAGCTGTAAAGTACAGAATAGAAGCTACCATAAAATCACTCTTTTCTGTTCCTGTCTCACCAACCTAAAGTCATTCAAGAGGGGACCAATACTTGTCACATCTGTCCCCTCCTCCACTTTAGTCTCACAAGTAGTCACTGCACTGGTTTAGATCTCTATTGCTTACCACCTTGATTATTGACTTATATTCCTAATTGTTCTTGCTCCTTTTGTTCCACATTCCAAAATGATAGCAGTGTGATCTATTTGGAATTTATACATTACCATGCTGTTCCTTGGCTTCAATTCTCTAATGTGTATTTCCTCTGAAAATACACATTCTGTAGATAAAAAGAAAAGACCCCCCAAACATAAAATCCCACTTGTATTCTCTTCCTAAAATGATTATTTTTATATGTGGTCTGATAGTTAAGCTTTTATCTTTCAAGGTCTATTTGAGTAATACTTTCTCCAGAAAGACGTTTTCTGCCAATATCTGTGATGGTGGTGGGTCCTGGGTCTTTTTCTCTGCTTTTGCAATCTGTGCTATAATTGTTTTACTTATTGATTTATCTTTCCCATTGTCCAAGTTCATTGTGGTCCTCAGGAATAAGCACAGTCCTTGAGTAACAGCTCAGTAAATGTTTCTTGAAAGGAGAGATTAACTTAGTAGGATATTATTTAAACAGATTTTTTCCTTGCCTGTATTTGTTAATGTTCTTCCTCTCGGATGTCACCCTTTCATAATACTTCTTTCCAATATACATTTTTCTTAATGGAGAGAATGGAGTAACCTCTGGCCATGTGACTTTCCCCTTCTCCTTCCCTCTTAGTCTTATACAGCAAGGTTGGCAGGGCAGATGTGGGCAGATGTGGGCAGGAAACATTGAGATGATGGCTGAAGATTTCAGTGTTACTTCTGCTGTTTGAAATTCCTAATAGAAGAGCAGTACCCAGTTATTTCTATAATATTAAATACTTCATTATTCACCTAAAATTTGGGCCCTGTCTTAATTACTTTGAAGATGCCAAAGTAATTAAGACCATGAAATTTATAAAGAATAGAAGTTTATTTAGCTCATGGTTCTGGAGGTGAGAAGTTCAGGTATGGTGCCAGCATCTGGTGGGGTTCTTATTGCATCATCACATGGCAGAGGACATCCCATGGTGAGACAAACTGTGCTTTCTCAGGTTTCTCTTCCTTTTCTTGTGAAGCCACAGATGCTATTATAAGAGCTTCATCCCCATGACTTTATCTAATCCTAAGGATCTCTCAAATGTCTCACCTTGAAAGGATGTTAACATATGAATTTTGGGATTAAGTCTATAATACATGAACTTCAGGGGGACACATTCAAACCACAGCAGGGAATTCATCAATTTCTGTGTATTATGAAAAATATTACTCTGTTTCATATTACACAACAGTCCTATATATGCCTATAGTCATTATCTGTTTCCAAGTAAAAGCTTACCCACCTTGAATCCAGCTCCACTTTCAAGGATTATGGTCTCTAAGTCTACCTAACCATTGTTGTTTACACAGAAATATCACTGCATTTTAAGCTGGGCAAGATGCCATTTTGTTGTGCTACAAATAATTTAAATACATGGAAACATAACACTGCCAATACATTCAGTAAAATAGTTAAGGATGATTAAATAGCAGAGGTAAAACTAGTTATACAGTATAGTAGAACAAGATAAGGAATACAGGTACAGTCCTTGGCTTGTTGCTCTCACTAGTTACTTCTTTTACTAGGTGTCCCAGCTTTCTTACAACTTACTTTATTACAATACTATATTCATTTTCATTATACCTTAGGCTAGCACCTTAATTGGTTAAAGTTCTTTGTCTTATGAGGTGATCAAATTTTTTATTCCTGAGCAATCTATGCTCTTGGTGGTACTTCATGAATTAAATTGCAATAGTCTTTGATCAATCTTTTCCACTAATTACAGCAGTGGAATAAGTGTGCGGGGCACCTAAGTTTCCCTCTTCTACTTGCCTGCTCCATCCTTGAAGGTCAGGTTTAGTTACGTCAGCCAATACAAATTAGGCCAATCCTCTAAATCATGTATTAGACATGGACAGTTAGAATCTCAGGTTTCAATTCACTGGAACCAAAACAAGTTGAATTTATTCCTCCCTTGGATCCTTGAATCTATACAATAAAGGATATAATAAATACTATGTATGAAAAAAACAGTAAATATCATACTCAATGGTGAAAGACTATAAGGTTTTCCTCTAAGATCAGAAACAAGGTAAAGATGCCCATTCTTGCCACTTCTATTCAAGATACTACTGGCAGTTCTATCCAGAGACTTGCATGAGAAAAAAGAAAGAAATTCAAATTAGGCAGAAGAAAATGAAATTATCTGTTTATAGATAATATAATCATATATGTAGAAGTCCCTCAAGATTACACACACACACACACACAACCTCTTAAAACTAACAAACCTACTCAGAAAAATTGCAGAATACAAAATAAACATGCAGAAAACAGTGGCATTCCTATATACTAACAGTGAATCATCTGGAAAGGAGATTTTTAAGAATAAATTTCATTTACAATAGCATCAAAAAGAACAAAATAAGAATACACAGATCAAGGATTTGTACACTAAAAATGACAAAATATTGCTGAAAGAAATTAAAGAAGGCACCAATAAATGGAAGATTATCCACAAAGATTGGAAGAGTTAATATTGGTACATGGCAATAATTCTCAAAGTGATCTAAAGATTCAATGTAATCCCTAACAAAATATCAAAGCTGTTTTTTTACAAAGATATAAAAATGCACTCTAAAATTCATACGGAATCTCAAGGGGCTGCAAATAGTCAAGGAATCTTGATATAAACAATAACAACAACAAAAAAATGTCTCAAAACCTCTTGATTTTAAAACTTGTGACAAATCTGCCATAATTAAAGCAGTGTGGTACTGGCATAAAGATAGTCAGATAGAAAAAGGGAATAGGATAGACAGCCCACAAATAAATCTCCAATTATATGGCCAAGTAATTTTTAGCAATAATACTAAGAATGTTCAGTGGGAAAAACAGTCTTTTAACACATGGTATTAGGAAAGATGGTGTTCTACATACAAACAACAAAGTTGGAGCCTTCCTTTTGACTACATTGAAAAAAAGTATAATGAATCAAAGTTGTTAACATTAGTGGTTAAACTATAAAATACCTAGAAGAAAATGTAGGAAAAATCTTCCTGACATTGGATTTGGCCTTATTTGTATTCATAGGAAATCAAAAGCATATGCAACAAAAGTAAAGATAGATAGATTGGAGTATATAAAAATTTAAAAATGTATACATCAAAGGGCACCATTACCAGAGTGAAAAGACAACCTAGAGAGTCAGAGAAAACATGCACAATCATATATTTAACAAAAGATTAATATCCAGAATATGCAAAGAAATTCTACATTTCAACACATTTTTATGTGTTGCAAACCACTAAATTCAAAAATGGTCAAGGAACTAGAATAGGCATTCCTCCAAAGAAGATACACAAATAACCAATAACCACATAAAAAGATGCTAACCATCAAAAAATCTCCAGGGGAATGCAAATCAGAAGTACAAGGAATTACCACTTCATTCTCATGAGGATAGCTATCAAAAAAACTTCCCCCAAACCAAAAAACTAAAATAAAATAAAAATTTAAAAAATTAAGTGTAGGTGAGGTTGTAAAGAAATTGTAACCTTGTGCACTGTTGGCAAGAAAGTAAAATGTTGCTGCCACTATGAAAAAGAGTATGGTGGTATATTAAATTATCCAGCAATTCTGCATGTGGGTATGTGCTCAACAGAGTTAAAATGGCACTCAACTATTTTTTAGCTGTCAATGGATCTTTATTTATTTATATGTGGTGCTGAGAATTGAACCCAGTGCCTCACACATACTAGGCAAGCACTCTTGCCACTAAGCCACAACCCCAGCCCTCAAAGAGATATTTGAACATTCTTGGCTGTCTTATTCACAGTATCAAAAATGTGGAAGGAACTCAAGTGACAATGGATGGATAAACAAAATATGGTGTGTGCATACACTGGGATAGTGATAAGCCTTTAAAAGAAGAAAATGATGAGACATGCTACAACATGGAGGAATCTTAAAGACATTGTTGTGAGTGAAATAAGCCAGTCACATTCACACAAATAATACTGTATGATTCCAAGTACCTATGTAGTAAAATTATGTTCACAAGGGCTGCGATCCATGTGGTGGGAATTTTCTTGTGTTCCTGCGATTGGAAGGGACTTCTTTCTTCAGGTTAGGAGTTATATTGTTTTTGTGAGAGAGGCTTGGATGAATATTCCTGGCTGGGATCCAAAGAGGCTTAGACTCTGTGGGGTGGGGGGAGACACAAGCATAGCCTTGTTCTTGTGTGAGCAGAGGGTCTGAGCCCTTCCACTGGAGAGTCAAAGGGTCTTTCCATCATACCAAGGGAATGGGAGTAGGGAAGGTAAATGAACCCCAGTGTGCATTGAGGCCTTGTTTGTCAAAAGTGAGATAATTAAGGGTAAATAATGCATCTAACAATCTCAAAGAAGTGTCCTTTTTGGTAGAATCAAGTTTCTGAAGCATCTCCTTTAGAGTGTGATTGGTTCTTTCAATGACTGCTTGTCCCTTGGGGTTATAGGGAATCATTTTGGTATGGGAAATTCCCCAGGAAGTTAAAAATTCCTTCAATCTGAGGGAGACATAGGCCAGGCCTTTGTCTGTTTTGATTGACCATGGGACACCCATGAACAGCATTGCTTGCTTCAGAGCCTTAATCACATGGGCTGCTTTTTCCCCTGTGAGGGCATTAGCATTCATGAGGGAGGAATAGGTGTCAATTATCACATGTACAAATTTAAGTTTTTATCACATGTACAAATTTAAGTTTCCCGAAGGTAGTGATATGAGTGACATCCATCTGCTGGAGGGAGTTGGGTGTCAGCCCACGGGGGTTGACTCCCTGTGGTTGGAGTGGGCCCAATGATAACAATGGGCTGCAAGAGGAGCATGTATGAATGAGATGTTTGCATTGTTGGATTGGAATTTCAGGTAATAAGCAATGAAGACTATTTGCTGAGAGGTGAAACCTCTGGTGTAAGGCTCTAGCTTGTTCTAGAGTGGACATCATGACTTTAGGCTGACTTACAAGTTTGTCAATAGAGGTATTCCCCTCTGGTAGGAAGCCATGCAACCCAGAATGGGAGCAAATGTGCATAATATAATATGATTGCTGTCTTATTTCTAGTACAGCCTTTAGGGTAGCCATAGGCTGATCAACAGGATGGTCCCTGGGCCTAAAAGTGGAATAAGCAATGGAAGAGCAGATCTTGACAGCATATATGTTATCAGATAGTATATTAAGGGGAATGGTCTGATATCTTATCAGCACCAGGATAAGTGCAGTCTAGCTTGTTCTCTGAGCCTTACTGCTAAGGCTATAATTTGTGAGGTGAGACTGCTGATTTTATGGCAGGAGCTCCAGGGAAAATGCGACCATAATAAAGGTCTATCACTTTGTCAAAGGACACCTAAGAGTAATTTCAAGGTGGAAAGTACTATGGCTGACAGAGGAATGGCAGGGTCAAATTTTTGAAGCTGGGCAGATTTGAACAATTGATTAATTTCTGCCAGAGTGCCTCTAGCTTCTGGAGTAATCTTAAGTTTGCTGCTTTTGAGTAGATCCTAGAGGGGCTCATGTGCTTTTGGAGTAATGACAAGAATGGCCTAATCCAGTTAATATTACCACATAATTTTTGTAATTCTGTTAAGCAGATGTCATTGGGGACATCAAGAGAGGGTTTAACATGTTGTATCACTTGAGAAAAATAAAACTCTAAGAAGGAGAAGGGAGGGTGAGTTTGAATTTTCTCCTTGGCCACATGAAGATTGAGATCCTGTACATTTTTTAAGAGTAGAGTCAGAAGTCCTAGAAGAGACATTTGGTCTTTGCAAACCACTAAGATATCATCCATGTAATGAGCAATGTAGCTGTTGCTCCTTAAAGGGGTGATGGCTTTAGCCACAAACATTTCACAAACAGTAGGGCTGTTTTACATTCCTTGTCGCAAGACTTTCAATTGATACCACTCACAAGGATTGGCATGATTAGATTCCCAGACCAAAAAGGCAAAGTAAGGTCTGTCTGCCTCATCAAAAGGATGGAAAAAAACAATCCCTAATGTCAATGATGGCTATATAGTGATCTATTGGGATGGCTGAGGGGAAAGGAAAGCCACCTTGACATGTGCCCAGTTTTTCCATTTTCTTGTTGATATGTCTAAGGTCCTGTAATAATCTCCACTTGCCTGATTTTGTTTTTTGAATGACAAAAATGGGAGAATTATGAGGGCTGGTGAAAGGCTCAACATGACCTAATGCAAGTTGCTCGTGGACAAGGTTCTTCAATGTTGAAAGCTTAGGCTCAAGAATAGGCCACTGCTCCACCAAGCAGGCTGAGGTGTCCACTCAACTAAGGTGGATCAGATCCAACAGTGGGGCAATGGTCACTAGAATTGGGGGTTCTTCCCAGAGAGGCTTACCTTGTCATGGACTATCAACTTGTCATAAGGACTCTTGTCATCTGTGGTAAGGACTGCATCCATTTCTGAAAGTAAATCTCATCCCCAAAGTGTGTTGGGAACCTCAGTTATGAGAGGGTGTATACATCCAGTGTTGCCATCAGGATCCTTTCATATCACCTGTGAGATTACTTTACAAGAGGGTGTGAGGCCACCAATGCCAAGGATATTAGATCCGTTGGTGGATTTCCAGGAGGGGAACAACAAGGCAGTCTCAGTGTCCATAATAGTAATGTCAGCTCCAGTGTCAATGAGACTTTTAATAGGTTTCCCATCAAGATGAATGGTCATTCTAGGTTTTGTGGGGAGCAAAGGTAGTGTCCAATTGACCCAAGGGGTAGGGGCTCTCTTTTCTAGTGGGGCTGAGGGTTGCCTCTGTTGAAGTTTAAAGGATTGGAGCAACAGTCTCAGGCCCAATGACACCCCTTTTTGCAATGAGGGAAAGGGGTGTGGGGCCTCCTTGGTAACTCAGATGACTGATTAGAGGGATAGTAGCAGGTGATATGACCAGGTTTATTGCAACCCTAACAGATAGGGCCTTGAGAGTGGCCCATGAAGGCAAAAGGATTTTGGGGAGTTAAGCAGGACTTGAGAGCCACTGTGGGGTCCAAAATTGAGTTGTTAGGGGTGGAAACTTCCTTAGTGGCAGAAACCCATTTATTAAGGTCCTCATGTCTAACTGGGGCAATTGCCACCTTAAAAGTGGAATTGGCACCTTCCCAGGTGAGTTGCCAAATGAGGGTGTCTTGGCCTGGGCCAAAATTCACTTTCTTTTCAACAGCCTGGATGACTCGAGCCAAGAAATCAGGAAACCATTCAACAGGACATTGAGTAAGATTTTTAAAAGTTCCTGAGGGGTGGGAGGGCTCAAATTATGTAGGGCTCTGAGGGCACTGTCCTTGACTTGCTCAAAGTAAACAAGATTGCCGACAAGCGCCTGAGACTGGGGGGACGTAAAGTCACCCCTGCCCAATAACATATCCATAGAAAAGTTAAGACCTTGTGTTATATTGTGATGAGCCCGTTCTTCTACAAATTCTAGGTAAGAAGCCTTCCATTGAAGGTATTGGGAAGTGGAGAGGATTGCCTTGAGAAAGGAAAACCATTCAAAGGGAGCTTGGAGAGAGGAGGACCAGGACTCCAGAAGTTGAAGAAAAAAGGGAGAGGAGGGGCCAGCATCTTGACAGGCCTTGCATAGTTGAGTAAGCTTGGAAACTGGGGTGGGGATCCAGGGGCGGACATTGCCATAGGCCAGGAGATTAACCATATAAGCTTGGGCAGTGGGTGGAGTTGGGCGAAAAGGATTGAAAGGAGAGAAGCGAGTGGTCAGGCAGAGGAAGCAAGGTAGAGAGGAGGAGGAGTGACTGCAGCCGGTGCTAAAGGCAGGGTGGGGTAAATACAAGTGGTGTCAGGGGCAGGGAAATTTCCATGAAGAGGGTGTTCACAGGAAGTTGAGGACAAAGGATCAGGGTTATGTGATTGATGTTGTGGGGATGCTGTACAGGCTGCCTCATTAAGGACTGAGGAGAGGAGATTTCCAATGGTGAAGGAGTGGAGACAAGAAACGTTAAAGTGAAAGTAAGCAGAAATGATAGCAGGAGGAAAATCTTGCAAAAAGAAATTGAAAGAAAAGAGGACAGAAAAACTATGAGGATTATGAGAAGAAAAAGATGTAAGTTTGGGTCTCAGGAGACATAAAAAACACAGAAATGGTTAGGATCAGGGTATGTAGTGCTTTGTGAGGGACTTCTGTGGTTTTTTAGGCCACAGCCATATGCTCACACAGTGTCTCAGAGGACCATACACCATGGGTGTTATGGCGGTTCCAGTCACCAGGCTGATCAGACCTTTATGTGTGATGGCCAGATGAACCAGGAAGTGGGGGGTATGTTCCCTGACCTAAATTTATTACACAAAGACAAACAGACACAGGGGACAATCACAAAAAGGCTGATGTTACCTTCACCAGCAAGACAAGAAAGACAGGGGACCGCCACGAAATCACTTTCCGAGTCCGAGGGGTCGAGCAGGCCACTACAGCATGTTGGCGCCAGATGTCATTTATGTCAGATGTCATTTATGTTGTGCCTCACATGGGTTCGCTCGATGAGTTGGGGTCCCATGGGATGAGAGCACCAAGGGGTATAGGGTCCCATGGGATGAAGTATGGGGTGGATGGTCGTGGAGTCACTCACCCAGACACTGGGGGTAGGTAAAACTGCTCTGCTGGAGTGAGAGGCAGACCTGTTTATTTCAGTTGGTGCAACAGTTTATATAGGGTCCTTGGACCAATCATGGCCCTGAGGTTAGGTTACAGCCAATAGGGTATTGATCCATGTCAGGTGCACAATCAGCATGGGATGAGAAAAGGAGAAGCACTGAAGGCAGCCAATCAGCATGGGGTAAAGAGGAGGGGAAGCTTCCAGCATAGGAGGTGCTAAAGGCAGCCAATCAGCATGGGGTAAGGAAAGGGGAGGGGAGGCAGGGTTGAAGGCAACCAATCAGCACAGGAGACGCTGAAGGCATGGAGAGAGCTCCTATAGCTCTGGCTAGAGTTTCAAGGACAATGTTGAAAAGAAGTGTAAAAGAGGGCATTCTTGTGTGTTCCAGTTTTTAGAGGGCATTCTTTCAATTTTTCTCCATTCAGAATAATGTTGGCCTTGGGTTTAGCATATATAGCTTTTATAATTTTGAGGTACATTCCTACTATTCATAGTTTTTCTAGTGTTTTGAACATGAAAGTGTGCTCTATTTTGTCAAATTCTCTTTCTGCATCTATTCTGATGATCATATGATTCTTGTCTTTAAGTCTATGAATGTGATAAATTATGTTTATTGATTTCCATACATTGAATAAACCTTGAATCCATATGTAACAAAATGAAGTTAAACTTCTCTCACCCTGCACAAAACTCAACTCAAAGTGGATCAAAGATTTAGGTATTAGAAGAGACCCTGTACCTAATAGAAGAAAAAGCAGGCCCAAATCTTCACCATGTTGGTCTAGTAACTGACCTCCTTAACAAGACTCCTAAAGCACAAGAAGTAAAATCAAGAAACAATAAATTGGATAGATTCAAACTAAAACTTCTTTTCAGCAAAGGAAACAATCAATAACATGAATAGAGAGCCTACAGAATGGTAGAAAATCTTTACCACATGCACCTCAGATAGAGCATTAATCTCTAGGACATATAAAGAGCTCAAAAAATTTAACACCAAAAAAAAAAAAAAAAGCCACAAATAACCTAAGCAATAAATGGGCTAAGGAACTAACAGACACTTCACAGAAGAAATACAATTGACCAACAAAAATGTGAAAAAATGTTCAACATCTCTAGTAATTGGAGAAATGCAAATAAAAACTACTCTAATATTTTATCTCACTCCAGTCAGAATGCCAGTTATCAAGAATATAAGCAACAATAAATGTTGGAAAGGATGTGGGAAAAAAAGGTACACTCATACATTGCTAATGTGACTGCAAATTGGTACAATCACTTTGGAAAGCAGTGTGGAGATTTTCCTAGAAAACTTGCAATGGAAACACTATTTGTCCCAGTTATGCCACTACTCTATATATGCCCAAAAGACTTAAAACCAGCATACCATGGTGATGCAGTCACATCTATGTGTATAGCAGCTCAATTCATAGTAACTGAACTATGGAACCAACCCAAGTGCCCTTCAACAGATAAATGGATAAAGAAAATGTGGTATACATACACAATGAAATATTAATCAGCCTTAAAAGAAGAATGAAATTATGGCATTTTCCAGTAAATGGATAGAACTAGAGAATATCATGCTAGGTGACATGGACCATCCCAAAAAACCAAAGACAGAATGTTCTCTCTGATATGGGGATGTTAGCACACAATAAGTGGGGGGAAGGAATGGATAGAAGTACTTTGGATTAAACAAAGGGCAATTCAGGAAAGGGAGCTGGGATGGGAATAGGAAAGATAGTAGAATGAATTTGACATTACTTTCCTATGTTTATATGTGAGTACAAAACCAGTATAACTGTATAACCACATCATGTACAACCACAAGAATGAGAAGTTATACTCCATGTATGTATAATATGTCAAATACATTCTATTGTCACGTATAACTGAAAAGACCAAATAAAAAATTTTAAAAAACAACAAAACCCACAAATTAATGACATTAGGAAGCCATTCAATGAAATATCAGCAGAATTTTTTCCTAATCTTGGAAATAAGATGAATATGCAGGTACTGGAGGCATTTAGAATAGACAGGACCAGAAAAGAACTTATCCATTGCATATTATAGCTAAAATATCAAAAATTTAGAATAAAGAACTTCAAGAGTTTCAAGAGTGAAGTATCAAGTCACTTATAAAATCAGTCCAATAAAAATAATAGATGTCTCAACAAAAACTCCAAAGGGCATTAAGTCCTGAAAGAAAATAACTATCAACCTAGATTACTATATTCAGCAAAGCTATCCCTAAGAATCAAAGAAGAAATAAAGATCTTCCAAGATAAATTAAATTAATTTATAATACATAAGCCAGCATTGCAAAAGATACTTAAAGGAATCCTACACACAGAAGAGGAAGATAAAAATAACTAAGAGAACATGGGAAATAATAAATTTCATTAAAAGAATGGGCAAAAAAATGAGAACTAGGAAGAATGAAGTATTATAGAGAAAGCAAAATGATAGAAAGTAACATATACCTCTCAGAAAATAACACTCAATGTAAATGGTACAAATTTTCCAATTAAAGTACATAGACTGGTAGATTGCATTAAAAAAAGAGAAGACCCATTGTCTCTAAAAAACACACCTCACAGGCAAAGAAAATCACAGACTGAAAAATGAAAGGATAGAAAATGGTATTCCATGCAGAAAGAATCTGAAAGCAAGCACATCAGTTATGCAGACTTCAAGCCAAATGGTTAGAAGAGGCAAAGATGGTTATTATGTTTTAGATATGAAGTGTCCCACAAAAGTTTATATGTGAGACAGCATAAGAATTTCCAGGGGTAAAATTATTGATCATGAGAGGTATAACACAGTCAGTTGATAAATCCACTGACATGGATTTATTGAGCAGTAACTATAGGCAGGTAGGTTGTGGCTGAAAGAAGTAGGTAACTATGAGCATGCTTTTAGAGTTTATATTTCGTCCCTGGTGAGAGAAGCTCTCTTTGCTTGCTGACTGTCTTGTCCTGAGCAGTTTTCCTCTGCAACATACTTCTGTCATGATGTTCTGCTTCACTTCAGGCCCAGAGTTATGGTGTTGGTCATCTGTGGACTGAGGCCTCTAAACCATGAGCCAAATAACCTTTTCCTCTTCTAGGTTGTTCTTGTCAGGTCTTCAGTCACAGAGCTGCAATGCTGACTATAACAATGGTAAAGGGAACAGTCTAATGAGAAGATACAATAATTATAAATATTTATGACCAAAATATTGGTGGGCCCAATTTTATTAAACAAACTAACCAGTATAAAGTTTTTGATAGACCACAATGAAATGATAGCAGGGACATCAATACACCACTCTTGCTAACAGACAAATTATACAGACAGAAATCTACAAAGAAACATCAAATTTAAGCTATACTATAGATCAAATGGACTAAATGAACATCCACATAATATTTATCTAACAATTGCTGAATTTAGTTTCCTTTTTAGCCCTTCATGGAATGTTACACAAAATTAGTCATATAGTATGCCATAAAGCAAGTTTTAGTGTACGCAAAAATAGAAATAATACCTTGAATCTTTCCATATCATAACAAAATGAAATTAGTAACAGCAAGGAAAAACTGAAGAAATTACACAAATACATGGAGATTGAACAGTAGAACAGTAGAAAGATGGATGGGTCATTGAAGAAGTCATGGGGGAAAAATAAACAAGAAAGCCATGGGAAAGAAGAGGAAATACAACACACCAAAATCTGTGGGATACAGCAAAGGCAGTTCCAAGATTGAAGTTTATACTTATGAATGCACACATGAAAAATAAATAACAACAAAAAATTACTCAGAGAGATCTCAAGAAAGCAATCTGATAGTGCACCTCAGGGTTTTAGGAAGACAAGAACAAACCAATCCCAAAGCTTGTAGGAGGAAAGAAATAATAATATTCAGAGTTGATAGTAATGAAATAAATACTAGAAAACAATACAAAGAATCATTGAAAAAATGGAAATGCTTCCTTGAAAAAATAAGCAAGATTGATAAACCCTTAGACAAACTTCCAAATGAAAGAGTGAGAAATTTCAAATTAGCAAAACTGGAGATCAAAATGGAAATATTACTACAGACAAAAATGAAATTCAGAGAATACTTAGGAATTATTTTGGAAACTTACATTCCAATAAATTGAAAAGTCTAGAAGAAATGGATAAATTTTTAGATACACAAAACCTACCAAACTTGAAGAGGGTATAGAAAACTTAAACAGGCCAAAAATAAGCAATGTAATTAAAGCAGTAATAAAAATAATCAACAAAGAGAAGCCCAGGACCAGACAGATTCACAGCTAAATTTTACCAGATCTTAAAAGAACAATTATCACCAATATTCCTTAAATTATTCCATCAATAGGAAGGATGAAAATGCTTATAAACTCACTTAACATAGTCAGTATCACCCTGATACTAAAACCAGACAAGGATACTTTAAGGAAAGAAAGAGTATTACACATATCTATGATGAACATATACGCAAAAATCTTTACTAAAATATTAGAAAATAAAATTCAACAGCACATTAAAACAATTGAACACTCTGACCAAGTTGGTTTTATTTTATAAATGCAAGGATAGTTGAACATATGTAAATAAGTAAAAGTAATACACCATATAAATAGAATCAAAGATAAAAATCATATGATCATCTCAATAGATACATAAAATTCTCAAAAAATCATACAACTCCTCTTCATGATAAAAGCCCTGAGAAGCTAGAAATAGAAGAATCTTGACTCAACATAGTAAAGGCTCTATGTGACAAGTCAGAAGCCAACATCATACTGAATGGGGAAAAACTGAAAACATTTCTTCTAACATCAGAAATAAGACAAGAATGTTCACTCACTATGCCTACTCAAAATATTACTTTAAATTTTAGGCAGTGCAATTAATCAAGAGAAAAATATAAAGGGATATAAATAGAAAAGGAAGAAGTCAAATAATCTATATTTGTAGATCACATGATCCTATAGTTAGAAAATCCTAAAGGGTTCACCAGAAGACTTCCAGAGCACATGAATTTAGCAAAATAGGAGGATACAAAATCATGAGGATGCCTTTTCTATATATAATAATAAACAAGCTGAGAAAGGAATCAGGAAAACATTTAATTCACAATAGTTTCAAAAATTAATAAGTAAAATACCTAGAAATAAATCTAAGCAAGGAAGTGAAAGAACTTTACAAAGAAAATTATAGAAACTTAAAGAAATTGAAGAAGGCACTAAAAGATGGAAAATTTCCCATTTTTATGAAAAAATACAACACTGTTAAAATGGACATATTGCCCAAAGAAGTTTACAGATTTAATGCAATTCTCATCACAATGCTAACAATAATCTTCACAGGTGGAGGGAAAAAAATCCTAAAATTAAGAGAGAAGAACCAAAACCCAGAGTAGCCAAAGTAATCCTAAATAAAAAGAGCAAATCTGGAGGCATCACAAAACTCAATTTCAAATTCTTTTACAGAGCCACAGTAACAAAACCTGCATGGTATTGAAATTTAAAAAAAAAACAAAAACAAAAACAAAACACCATAGACTAATAGAAGACAGAGAAAAACCCACACCAATGGAGCCGGCTGATCCTTGACAAAGTTGCCAAAAATATATTGAAGGAAAACTTCCTTTTAAATTAATGGTGCTGGGAAAATTGGATATTCACATGTAAAAAAAAGAAACCACATTTATAACTCTCACTCTGCATAAAAGTCAACTCAAAATGGAGCAAAAATCCAAGGATGAGACCAGAAACTTTATAACCATTAGAAAAAAAAACAGAGGATACACTTCAACATATTAAGATGTATAAAACAATGTTAAGTTTAGACATGGAGGTGCTGTTACTTGAAATAAACAATAAAGAATGCAAATAAAAATCAGATTTATTGAGGTTTATTTCCTGGAGGAAAATATTGCTGCCCACTCCTCATCTGAAGGTGCATAATTTAATCTCTTCTACATCAGCATCCAATATGTCCTCTGAAGGGCAGATGCAGCTTGGTAATATGAGAATATTTCAGTGCTCATCAGAGGTAGCAGCTCAACCAAACTTGGAAAATTTTTCATCCTTGCATAGCTAAGTTTTGTGAAACACATATTGAAAACTTCTGAGGTTTTTAATGTTCAATTCTTTCACTTTGAAAAGTTCATAAACTACGACTAATCTACCCGTATATACTAAGAACTCCAAAGACATTAATTGAATAATGGAAGTGAATCAGCCATGGTGATCTACTGTTTGTTATGGGATTAGGAATAAATTGGTTCTACACATTTTTAACTCAAGAAAAAAAACACTCGTTATAAAAACATTCAACTTAAACAGTGAATGGTAATGTTAACTCTTTGGACTTAGGGGTTTAAACACATATATAAAGCAGGTTTTATTTAGATGATGTTAGTCACTTGATTTTCTTATCACACATAAATAATGTTTTTGTACTTTTTAGTGCAATAAATAAAGAAATCTCCTAAAGAAGAATAAGATACTATTCTTCCCTTCTGTCCAAATAGGCTCTAGGATGATAACCTCTTATCATCCAAAGCTGTCCTTTTCAGATTTTTCTTAACAAAGGACTTCCCACTGTCTACTCTTTGGGATCTCGTGATGTTTTCCACTCTGCATTTCACTCAGAGCCAGCCCTGTTTTCAGTTCTCTGTTACTTGCCTATATTTGTGGGTAAGCCTAGGAAACCCAGATTGGCTTAGAGATCCACTCTACCTCTATGGGAAAGTAGGGAAGCTCTCATGCATTTTTTTTTTTTTTTATGAAACTTTCGTTTCCTCATTGGTATATCTAAAGAACAAAAGCATTTCTCCTGGACACTTTCCATAATAACAGCTACATCTCTATCAGCAGCAAACAATGAAGCACAATGAAGAACTCTTTTCGCCTGGCTCATAAAACTCTAAGAAACAATGAATGACAGAATTGGCATCAAATCCAAACACATTTGCAATCATAAACCTAATTTTAAGTTTATTGACTTGGCTAGTTTTTAGTTCCTGTGCAGTAGGAAAGTATCTTAACCTCCGTTCACTTTATTTCTCTATCTATTAATGGGGAATCAACTTGTTACAATTAGAAAGAACTTCTTGCAAGTTTCAAGCACAGTACCTGGACCTGGTTAAGTCCCTAGAAGAACTTAGTCCCTTGTATTATTCTATAGGCAATAGAAAACACTCTAATTGGAATTTTTATTTTACTAATAAATTATCATTCTTCACAAAAATTATTTTAATAGATGGGCTGCTTTGAGGACTAGTATTAATCACAGCTACTCTATAGATGGGCAAATTGTTCATATCTAATTCTAAGGTCCCATTTCATATCCAAATTACTATTATTTTGAACAGTTATTAGGAAAAGTTTCCAACAAATAACAGTAAAGAGTTTTAGATTGCTCCTTGGGTATATTATCCTTTTTATTATAGCAAATAGCTTATTTCTAGATGATTGTCTCCTGTTTTATCCAGAGCAGAACAGAGAAGCTGAATTTCATTAAATCACTGTTTCCAGCTATGAATCATCCAAAATAATGCACATTTCTGGGCCCCATTTGGTGGAGTTTTCATTGAGTGGCCCTAGGGTGGGGTTTGGGAGTACATCATTTAAAAATAGTTGAGAAGTGTTTATAATATGCATTTATTATTAACAAGAACTGTGTTAAGTCAGTGAGGAAGGAAAGCAGGGGCTATTTCCAAGCTCAGCAGGTCTCTCAGTATCATTCTTGATTTTTGGACATTTGTGCAGTTTTACAGAGATGAGAATAGAATTTTAATTGAGGTTATATTTCCATGGGAACAAGAAACCCAGTGCTCCTTCGTGTTTACAGATATCTGTAAAAAGGTATCTCGTTCGCTGCAAAATGCTGCAATGCAGTGAACACTATTGGAACTAATTTGCTGCCTCATATTGTCTATAACAGAATACAGCTTCCACGCTTGTGATGGCAGAGAATGTATCTGTGCAAGATTTTCCATCTCCATGGATTATCCTCAAGGACAAAGAATTCTAGGGCTGATATCTACCATTCTGTTTTTACAAATAAAGAATTGAAATAGATGGTGAGTAATGACTTTGCCTAAGGTCACATAGCTGGGTGACTTTTTCTTTTTTTTACTGTATATAATTAGCTTTTATTTCTTTCAGAGATAAAAAAATTACATTTTACCAAAAGTAGCAAAAAGAAAAATTAACCATTAAAGCACAAAAGAACTGTCTTCAACCTTCAGAGAGTCCAGGATATTTATTATATATCATAGTTCATGATACCTTTCTAATTCCTTTGCTTTTGTACAAATCCTCTAATTGAAACCTATTGACAACTTATGAATTGAAAGGCACACACTAATCCTGTTGTTTCCCTCTAGTCCTGCAGAGAAACAACATCTTATCAATCATCATTTAAATACAAAGGAGTAGGAAGGGAAACTTGATTTCTTAATTATTTTGTTTCTAACCAATATGTGAAACCTGTAAAACACATAAAGTAATGAATGGAATACTTGATATTAGAATCCAGTGCACTTTTTTGGGGGGGGATGGGTACTGGGCATTGAACTCAGGGGCCACTGAGCCACATCCATAGCTCTACTTTGTATTTTATTTAGAGACAGGGTCTCACTGAGTTGCTTAGTACCTCGCTTTTGCTGAGGCTGGTTTTGAACTCGTGATTCTCCTGCCTCAGCCTCCTGAGCTGCTAGAATTACTGGTGTGCTAGAATTACAGGCGTGTGCCCAGCTGTAATGTACTTTTATAGTTTCTCATAGACATTCACATAAAATGCTTGCTAAAGAGTGAATGGGGAACAAAATAGACACAGGTGTTAATCTTGTCCTTTCTTTTTTCTTCTCACTTAATGTGTAAGACATTCAAAAAGAGTCTGTACTTTATGTATAGTTATGAAAAAAAAAAATAAAGCCATGACAAACATCTGTGAAACCACTACTAGCTTAAGAAATAGAAAGTTTTCATTATATTTGAAGCTCCTTCTTTATCCTATACTTTTTCTATTCTCTCTCCTTATTTAGACATTGAAGCAAAATATGTCATAAAATGAGTACACAAGAAAACATCAAAAATGCCACTTGAATTGACAGACATTTTAAAGTATGTATGGCTTTCCTGATGTATTCCAAATGGGAGATTACAAACTTTAAGACCAAGAAGGGGCCTTAAAGAAAGTCTGATCCATTCTTTTATTACAGAAGATTAAACAGGGCCAGAGGAGTTTGAAAATTTGCTCAAAGTCAGACAACACCTTAAAGAGAATGCTGAAGCTTGAACCCAGGTCTTCTACTTCTTAATTTGTTACCTGGGAAAATTACTCTACTGTACCGTCATCAAGAGATGCAAAATATTGGGTGTCTTATGTGTTTACTAAGAAACTTTTCTGAAACTGTCCTCAGTTACTATATGTAGGAGAAAGCGCAATAATTTGTTTTTAAAAGTTTGATTTAAGATCCCAAGCCAGACAAATGGTAGCCATGTCCTTAATGGAGTATAACTTTAGTTCTATTTTCAAATATGACTGCATTTTCCCAAAAGTCACAAGGAAAGCTATGAATCAGAACATAAAAAGAGTCAAAGGGATGACTCCGTCAGGGAGTAAACATTCAAAGATTTTGAAACCACATTATCCATCACACATCTATTAACTAAAAAGCAGATCTGGGGACCATATGATGCCTAAGTTTACAGTGATTTGGAGAAGGAAGCTTCTACTCTTCTGCCACTACAAATCTGATGACAGGAAGGACTCTGGAGACTGAAGAGTCATCAAGGCAGTTCAAAGCCTCTGGAAGAAACCAGAATATCCTAATACAGCCATCAGTGTGGAGCAGATTGTAGGACTACTTCCATGTTGTCTTCATTTTAATTTTTCAGCCTAATGACTTTAGTATTGTCCAAGGGACAATGATACAGGCCTAGAAGCATCTGGTGTAGAAAACGTTCAAGTTTAGCAAAGCCCTAAGTTTCTTTCTGTAGATATTGGGAATGAACTTGCCTATCCTACATTTTTTGGGCTCCAGCGGAGTAACTGCAAAGGGTAGGGCTGCTTTCTCTGCAATGACTTTACTGATGGTTTCATTGTACCGTTTGCATTTCAAGAGCCTGAATATGCTGTGTCATATTTAAAGTCAGCTTGTTTTTACTGATTACCTACAATTAGCCAAGTACCCCACTGTGTGATTTTAAATATTCTATCTTATTTAATTTTAAAATCTTAACAAACATTGTCTCAATTTAAAGATCGCAGAAACAGAATGGAATTTATAGAGTTTGCTCAAGATCACAAAGCCAAAAAAAAAAAAATGACAGAAATGTGATTTGAATTTCAAGATTGGAGCTCTGTCCTTCAATCTTGTTACTAATTGTATGTCAGTTCACCACTGAAACACAGTTCTAGTAAGACAAAATAATACTTTTGGGGAATTGTTGTTTCATCTTCCAGAAATTTTAGAAGCAAATTCTTATCACAATTTCAGATGACAGATGAATTATCTAACAGTGCTGATGGCAAACACCAACTGCCCTGACTGAATGGAGAGAAGGAAATTATTTGTCGAATGATCCATCTTTTCACATGCCTCATAATCTTTTCTTTCCCTTCTCTTTTCTAACAAAAAATACTACACAATATACATTTCACACCAATATAGAATTTCCCTTGTCAGTCTATTATTATCCCAAACTGGACAATTTTTGAGTGAAAACAATAATTTAGTCAAGGCAGAGATGAGCTGCAATGATCCTGAGAAACCAAGATACTAGCTATTATCTCCAAATGAAAGTTTGCTGTATACCGTGTACAAATTACCTCTATGAGGTAGAATTTTAGCCAAATTAGGAAATAAATCACTGTTAAAGTGTGTCAATTTAAAAGATGAAACAATGAAGCCGTAACAATCTGGGGTAAAACACAGATTGCCTCCTGTTAAATCTACATGGATTTAATGTCGTCTAAAAATCATGACAAACCAAGAGGGTATTTCAAAAAACGAGAGAAAAATGTTTCAATGTGAAAAAGATGAAAGTCAGAGCTGAATTTATCCAAATGTGTGGACCATATTGAGACAGTCCAACCAAATGTATTCAGAATATGATAAATGGAGGCATAAAATGTTGTATCTTACCCAGAGTTATTAAGAATAATGATTGCAAAAATCAAATTTAGGCCTTCAGACAATCAATACAGAATCAATCCTGAAATACCACTTTTTTTTCCCACCTGAGGTTTTGACAAATGGAAAATGAGGTGGAAAGGGGAAAAAAGGAGACAATGACAAATTAAAAATAAAATCCTCGTCCTTCTTTCTTCTCTTTCTTCACTCTCTCCCTCCCTTCCTTCCTTCTTTTCCTTTTTCTTTTTCTTTTATTAATCAGGGTGGATCCAGGCACCTCAGGACAAGTGATGGACTCTGACATTTTCTCCTTCCCAGCAAAAAAGATGATCATTTCAGACATGAACATGATGTTTTTCAATCTGTGCTATAATTTTAGTGTTTACTTCAGCTGTGTCCACTGACAGTGAAAATATTTAAATTAAGTAAGAGTATAAAAGGCAAATTACATTTAATCTGTTTTAAATTATTCCTTTGATTCTGCTGATCAGGAGTTAACACACAAAAAGAGAGCAAAGTATTGGAACTGTTAGGGAACCTCATTCAAGAGCAGACCAGTAGCTGTTTTATCTTATCTCCTAAATAAAAAGACTGTTTCTGCATGACACCAAAACAACCTCTGACAAAGGGGAGAAACAATAATCTATTTTTTCACATGAAGGCAATAAACCAAACATTCAGAGCATTTTTTGTCTTCTAGATTTATTTTTAGTTGAGCTATGTGATTAGTTAGGCAGAATGTAGCAAATTTTCAAAATCTTACTCATACTTATTTTCTTTGATAGTATACATTTCTTCTTTTATGAAAGATTTTTTATTGGACGATTTCCACTATCTGTGACATAAAATCTAAAAAAAATACTTATTGATATGATGTATGTACTTGAGACAAAGTTACACAAATTGGGTATTTCAAAATTTAATATACTGTCAATTATTCCCCCCTTTCTTTCTTACATTCTGGCATAGCACAGTACTTGCCACATAGTAAATGCTTAATCTTTTTTGTTAATAGTGGAGAATATTTTTTAAACATTCAATTACATATTGTGGATAATACACATTAAGGAAATAAATTCTAAAACATTGTATTCTAAGGCAGATTGTTGGCTGAAGACACAGGTAGGATATTGCTAAGGAAAATACTCTATCAAGGATACCAGTTAGCATAGTGATTATATATAAACCAGCTTACCATTTTTCACTGAGAAAAATAATAGGAAAATTAACATGAGAAGAGTTTTTAGATAAAATATTTCTTACTGATGCAGGTAAAAAAAAAATTCCAGTGTGGAGGGCAGGAATAGGATGGAGAAATCTAATGTGAAGAAAGCTAATCTATACTAAATTTCTTTTGGTGCTTTTAAAGTTATGGACAAAGTCCTCATATATATTAAGACTTGCTTTCATTAGCTTACAAATATAAATTAGTTTGCCAGCATTCAGAACTGATTCCAAAGCAATACATTTCTGAAAGGTTTTGTACTCACTCCTTCTAAACTTTAGGCACTTTATGTAATAAACATATTTGAAGTGATTTATAAAGCTACAAATTGTGCATATGTTCCTATTTATTTTTAGATTAAGCTGTTTTCTCTAAACAATTATCTGTGTTGCTTTTTAAAATTGTTTATTCTATTAGGCAAGAATTAAGTAATGGCTACTGGAGTCACAGAAAATAAAGAATTGTTTATTGTTTGGATGTGTCTTCCAAAGGCCCATGTGTTAAAGGGCACTATTGGGAGGTGGGGGAGTCTTTAAAAGGTGGGGCCTAGTAGGAGTTCTTTGGTCATTGGAAACACTCTCTAAAGGACTTATTGGATGCTGGTTTTTCCTTCTCTTTTGTTCCTGGCCATAAAGAAAATGGACTTCTTCCACTCCACATTCCCTCTATGATGTATTACCTCACCACAGGCCCAAAGGCAATGGACCAACTGAACAGACAGAAATCTCCAAAACTGTGAGCTAAATAAAACTTTCTTTTTTTAAGTTTCTTATGTCAGGTATTTTGTTATAATAATGGAAGATTGACTAACACAGTGTCAGTAGCTTTAAATTAATTCAATGTTATTTTTTGTATTTCTCTTAATCCTTGAGTTCCCAGTGCCTGACAACATAAATAGGACATTCAACCTTTAAAGAATGAATAAATCTCTGTCAAAGAATAAATTTGCAAAACTAAAAACTCTAAAGATAGCAAATATAATATTTTACATTCTAGTTATTTTGAGGATTTAATTTTTGGGTATTAAAGCAGTAATTCTCAGTCTTGGCTGTCCATGACAATCATAGAGGAGTGTACTAAAATCACAACTGTGATGCCTGAATCCCACCAGCAGAGATTATGATGCCTTCATTTGAGGTGCAGGATTACAGTTATGCTTTCTACAAAGTCCTTGGGTGCTAACATGTAAACTAAATGAGAATCTTGTTTGAGAAAATAGTCCAGAGATGCATTTCTTTGCATATGAAATGACAAATTTGGAAACCAATTGAGTTTCTTGCTAGCAGTTTTCATATTTTTACACAGACACAAGGTTAAGCTAGTTATGAGTAGGAGACATACTTACCAATTCTTTCATTTCTATGTGTAACATAAATGCCAGAAGAAATTTGGCTTTTGTATCGAACAAGGAAAATATGAATATTAAAGGACAAAGACAAAAACAAGGCCTTGAATAAAAAGAAAATTGATTTAATGTCATCAAGTGGCTCTCTTCCTCTGAAATATTTAGAATCATTCCTTAATTCTCATAATAATATTACCTTCAGTGATTTTTAATTGATATAGAAATATTCATTTATAAGTGCTTCAGTTAGTTTAAAGGCATGGATTTTTATTCCTCATTTCAAGATCCACCAGGATAAACTACTCAGACATACATTTTCATCTGTAATTTTACTAGAGAATATAGAAGCAATAATCAAGAAACAGATTTGAATATGATTGATGAATAATATAGATTACTGGTTCTTTCCAGTGTGCAAAAACTGAAGATCTCTGATACAATAAAAGAATAGCATTATCCTTCTGCTTTTCAAAAGACACTTTGAAGTTAACAAAAACACAAGACTAAGATGTGTTTGAAAATCTCGTGTCTGTGGAAGAACTTGTATGCAGTGTAAGTTTTTTAAAAAAAAAACTCTAAAAACACAGTAATAAAACAAAAACCAAATAAATGGTCAAAGGATTTAAACAGACACTTCCTTAGAGAAAATATGAAACTATCAAGTAAACTTGTGAAAAGTAAAAACTAAATACAAACCATTAATCAATAGGGAAATGAAAAATAGAACCACAATGAAATATTACCAAGTACCTACTAAAAGATCTAAAATTAAAAATACTGACCATATTAAGTACTGACTAAAATATGGAACAAATGGAATTTCATAAGATACCATTGAAATTGTAAAATGATATAGCCATTTTGGAAAACACATTGGTAGACTCATGATATTAAGTATATACTTATCATAATACCTATCCATCTCACTCCTATTTAGCCAAGTGAAATAAAAAGCTGCACTCACACAAAAAATCTCTGTACAAATATTACAATGCCTTCATTCATTATTGCTGAAAAGTGAAAACCACCAAAATGTCCTTTAGCTCGGGAAATGCATAAACAAATCTGGCATGTCATTACAAATAATAGTACTCAGTAATGTATAAACTACTGACACACATGACAATATGGATGGTTCTTAGGTGCACTGTAGTAAGGAAAATAGCACAGAATCAAAGGTATATGCTGTGATTACATTTATCTGATATTCTTAAAAAGGAAAAACTATTGGCAGAACAGATCAGAAGCTAGAAAGGACTCAAGGTTGGTGCAGTGATTCATTACAAAAGATCATAGAAGATTATGTTGGAGGGAAAGAATTGTTCTATATATTTGCCCCTTGGTATCCACAGGGTATTACTTCAAGTAGCCCCTGCAGATACCACATCCACAGATGCTCAAGGCCCTTATGTAAAATAACATAGTATGTGCATACAACTTCATCTTCTTATATACTTTAAATCATCTCAAGATTATTTATAGTACCTCATACAATGTACATGCTATGTACATAATATACTGTAATGTTTAGGGAATTGTGACAATAAAAACAGTCTGAGACAGGAGAATTGCGAGTTCAAAGCCAGCAAAAGCAAGGCACTAAGCAACTCAGTGAGACCCTGTCTCTACGTAAAACACATAATAGGGCTGGGGATGTGGCTCAGTGGTCGAGTGCCCCTGAGTTCAATCTCCAGTACCAAAAAAAAACAAAAACAAAAAACAGTCTGTATATGCTCAGTCCAGATGCAATTTTTTCAAATATTGTGAATCCATGGTTGGTTGAATCAGATGTGGAACTTGTGGATATGAAGGATTGATTGTATTCTGATTGTGGTGGTTAGCTATATGATATTGTCCTTACCAAAACTGACAGAATTACATATTACTAAAAAGGATCAATTTCCTATATGTAAATTGTAACTTAAATTTTTAACTGGAGAAAGAAGAACAAACAAAAAGTCCATAGGATGATGGCCAGTTGCTTCCTTGGAGGATGTGACCTTGAATAATATGTGAAAATGCCCCAGGTTGGCTCAGCTTCTGTTGGATTCCAACTAAGTACTCACTCAATAATGCCCTGGACAAGAGCTTTGCCCAGTGCTGACTCATATATACATGAACATCTCATCCCTCCATCCTTGGGCTTAACTGCAGACACTAAGGATAAACAGAAGGCTGTGTGATATTTAGCCTAGAGAATTCTAACAGCCAAAACAAGGACAAACAATATTGCATCACTGTGTGCATGACTAAGGTCATATGCAAGGAAGAACTTCCCCGGAGATCAGTGCTACCAGACTCGAGAGTGTTTTGTACTTTGTTAACTTTAATGAAAAAAACCATGGGCATATGGCACTCATGAATTCTTTTACTTATCGCATATATCCTAAGCACAAGAGCCAAGTTAGATCCCAAACTCAGTAATTTAAAAAAGCTAGATAACTTTCTGTCCTCTATAAAAGGAGAGAAACTAGGTTGTCTAGTTGTGAAAACAAATCCACATGCAGATTGCTCAAATTATTACCTTGAAAGCTCCAGGTAGATAACAGCATCATTTGTAGAGATTCATTCGTCCCAGTAGAATGAACTGCTGTAAGTACTTTTAAATAAGTGTATATTCAGCGGTTATAGATGCAGTATGATCTGAAACATGAGGGACCCAGTTCTGGGGGATAAGAAGTACTCTAAAATCCAGACCAATGGAATTGATGTAGAAAATATGTATCTAGTCCTTCTCATAAGACTATTTAACTATCTATTTAATCAGGAAATATGTAGAAATTAATATAATTTAGCTGACAGTTAACATCACACTGCCTACTTTCCCGTAAATTACGTATAGAAAATTCACACATTCACAAATACAAGAATGTGAGATTAAAATGTCCTGCAATGTGCTGTGTTTCATGCAAAGTTCTTTAATGCATTCTCTTGGATCCTTCTTAATGTCCTTTTGAAATTACACTTTACATAAACATAAATCATTTGGTTCAGTCAATTAATGTAGAGTCTAAAGCAAACAAGAGTCCTAAACTATTGTTTATGGGTGCATTTTTCTGTGTTTATGACTGTGATTTTCAAGGCACAAGCTTGTAGTGCCATCACTGGGGGATCTGGAAACTGCTATAAAGAATGCAGTATCCTTGTTTACAGCAAAGGTGTGATCTGGATGCTAACAGACCCAGAGCAACCCAGACAATCTAGCCTCATTAACACCTCCTGGCTGCCAATGGGGACACTATTGCTATTCTCATACCACATTCCTCCTGCAGACAAACCTTGTTGATGCCTTGGAGGCATAGTATGATACAAGGAAAAATAGTTTACAAATTGCTGTAGAACTCTAGGCTCACATAAGGATAAAGTAGACAAGGTGGAGAAAAGAAGAAGGAAGTTTTCATATGCCAGGCAAGTTCTGAAAAGGTGCTGTGATGTGGAATTTACATTAATTATCACAATGAGCCGTAAAAGAAGCTAATAATATCTTCATGTCATGTGTGAGCCATCTGATGTAGTTATGATCTCTCTGGTGTCATTTGAGGGATGTCTGTAAGGACCAGGAAGCCTCTTCTTCAAAGCCTCTCTATTCCCAATCTTTCTAGATTCCTTAAAATGCTGACTCCAGAAAGATACCCTTGGGTGGAGGCTGTGTTCTGCAGTATTACCTACAGGGGTCATATCCCTTAGCATGACCTGAGGTGCAAAAGATTTAGATTTGTGTGGCCCATTTTCAAACTTCTAGGATTTGGGATCTTTGAATAAGATACTGGATTTCCATGACAATAAGTTATTTTACATTTAATAATGTTTCATTGATGGGTTTTTTAAATGAGAATATGACCAAAACAAGAAACAATAAGAATTTTACTGCAATATGGTTATTCTAGAAGTTTCAGTGGTTTTTAGTAGAAAAGATAAAATAATAAATACATGAACTCCTAATAATCCATTATTATTAACCAAGATATTGTGGCAAGGCTGTATTCTATGATAGCATGCAAATTGTTCTGCATTTGATATAATCTCTGAGAACAGAAAACATTGAACTCTGACTTATTAACAAAAATAAGTGTCACATAAAATCATCAAAATTGGAAATTGTGATAGAATATCACAAATATTAAATGTTTAGAATAACCATTCTTAAAATTAAATTTTTAAACCTACAAAATATTAATTGCATTGTCTGATAATCTTGATTTTTCTTTCCTCACATTTTTATTGGCACATTATAGTTGTACATAATGATGAAATTTGTTGTTACATATTTGTACATGCACACAATATAACAATATATTTTGGCCAACATCACTCCCCAGAATTTTATCCCCTCTCCCAACCTCCCACCCTCTGGTCCCTTTCCTCTACTAATCTCCCTTTGATTTTTAGGAGGTCCCCACCCTTCCCCTGCTTCTTTTTCTTTTTCCTCGCTAACTTCCACATGAGAGAAAACATGGGACCCATGGCCTTCTGAGTTTGGCTTCTTTTGCTTAACATAATGCTCTCAAGTTTCCATCCATTTTCCTACAAATAAAATAATTTCATTTTTCTTTATGTCTGAATAAAATTTCATTGTGTATATATACCATATTATTCTATATTCTAGATATAGAAAATTTTTTGTTTGTTTTTGTTGAATTGTTATGATAGCATCCAAAATCATCTTCAAATTGGGCAACAGAACACAGAATATAAGCTACTTCCTTCTTTTACCAAGAAAAATACTATGTCTTACCTTGATTTTGCTTTATTTATTCAAAACTCTTGGTCGTAATAAACAATTCTTACATTAATTCATATTCACCAATAGCAAATATTCAGACATGTGCAGGGAATATTATTAGGTAGTATAAGAATGGCAAAGCATCTTGAGTTCCTAAGAAGACTAACAGCTGTACAGCAAATCATGTGCTGGGAAGAATTAATTTTGTTTTCAAACTTGCTATTTTTTGAGACATTAAGACTTTATATAGAATATATTATGCACAAACATTAATATTTATTTTAATTTCAGGAATGACTCTTAGCAGCAGAGAGGTCCATGGAACCACACTCAAAATGTGGCAATAACTATAAGCCAAACTAATGAAGAGGACCTTAACTATTGAGCTGGTCTTCTGCAACCTCCTCCTGTCTTTGATCCCAGAATTGTCAACCTTAACTTTTAGCCACATTTATCAGTTATTTCCTTTCCTCACCTGACTTGAGTCAGGTTTTTTGAACCAGGATTGACCATTTACATTGTTAAGCTTCACTTCTTATGGGAGAATTACAACACCTTTCTTCATGTTCTTGATTTTTCTTCTTCCTTTTTTTTTGTATTGTGAAATATGTATATTTCCTGAGAATTATCAGGAAGGAAATACTCCATAGAAATGCTGTCTCCACCATCAGAGATCTCTGTAGACTGAGTTTGAGGCACTGCCTTTCAGTCTTCATTTTTAACCAGCACCCCAGACCATTCTTGTGACTACCCAAGTTTTAAGAACCACTGGTTTGCCTTTTGCACGTATTTTGCATTAAAATATAAATATCTTTAAGTGGGATAATACAGTAAATTATTATTAATCACTATCACCTTACTAAGAATACGTTACATAATAGCTCTGGTGCAGGGCACAGTGCTAAAGGTAGACTTGAAGGAGAAAGATTTTAGAGATTAGAACTAGGTAAGCACTCTGGGAATCTGTGGAAAGAAGTTAGTGTAATCAATACAAGAAGAAATGGACATTTACATGAAGAAGAAGAAAACAGCAATCATTAAGAGGTCAATTTATGCTACCTTACTGTTTTGCTTAGGCATTTTCTGCTAAAAATGAGAGTTGTGGACAGGAGGGAACTTGAGAATCTAGGATTGTAATTCCTTGCTGGCAGGTCAGGCAGAGTTATAGCAGAGCTTTTTCAGTCTGGGTAATCAGATATCTATTCTGTGGAGAGAACAGCACGATGATGTATGTGTTCATCGACTTGGAAGTTAGGATTTGGATTTGGGGGTTTTACTGGAGAAATTACTATGTCTAGACAAGCAAGTAAAGATGTTTTTAACCAGGTACTAGACAATCCTTAAAATTGTTGATGGGGAAGAGCCAAATTCAGTCAGAACAACATGATAGTCTGGATGTAAAAAGTCCTTTTTTATTCTGCTGCGGATCTGTTTCTAATAATACAGGTGCTTCCAGCAGTGCTGAGAAATGACTCATTCTAAACAAAAGCTAAAAACATCGAAACAGACACTCTAGAATTTAAGCTGAAAATGTAAGCATGAAATTCAAAGCATAACCCGTGGCAGTATCATCAATACCAGGGAGTTTGTTACACAGGCAGAGAATCTAGAGGTCTACCTGGACCTACTGAATCAGCATCTGCATTTTAACAAGCAGGTGATTATAATGCTCATTAGTTTGAGAAGCAATGTACTAGGCTGCAGTGCTCAAATTTTACCATGCATCAAAATCAGCTGGAAAGTATATGAAAGCACAGTGTGCTGGGCCCCACTCCCAGAGTTTCTCACTCAATCAATCTGTGGTGAGGACCAAGAATTAATATTTCAGCCAGGCTCCAAAAGGTGATGCTGATGTTGCTGGTTCAGGAACCAAATTTTAGGAACTACTAGTCTAAGAGATGCAAACTTTGTTATAGTCCTCTAGTTTCTTATTTCTTTCCTTTAAACTTTTTAAATAAAAAAACTCCATATTTCAGTCATCTAGTCCTAACAGTTTATTTTATTTCCTGCTATCTAATATGTCATCTACAATTGACTCTTAGCAATGTTTCTTTCCATCTGTTTATAACTGAGATTTCATTATAATATAAAGATAATCCCCAGAATGAAATCCTAACTGGCAGCTTCTTTATAAGTAGAATTTAACATGTCCTAGGTGATACTTTAAACACAGAAATCTATGCCATTTCTATGATTAGACCAGAATAGTTCATGAGGCTTAAGGACAACTAGGCTATACATTAGGCTCTATATGGGATAGCAGCCTATAGAAACATTGAAAAGATGTTCTGTCTAACTCATAAAAATGGGATGACTAAATAGACTTATTGAATCCTTTCTGCTAGAAATTTAATTTGGCTAAATTGGGAAAGAGCTTTTTATAGGTAGTATATCTACATTGAGAATGTAGTTGAGCAGAATATAGAAGAATGTATTTATGCAGAAAAGATTGAAGAGAGAACTGGGAAGAATTAATTCTTATAATGTGTACAGATGTTTATCAGTGATGTGTATCTAAAAAAACTACGTAAATGTGAATTCAAGACCAAAACTGAATTTGAGAGATTGTCCTATGTATCCTTGACGTTTTTCATTTATATAACTTGACAAATCTCACTGTGGTAAGAATATACACTTAAAGTGATGGGATCACCCTGAATACAATGGCAGTTTTGATGTACAGACATCTTGGTGGATATTACTGCTGTTAGTTAAAAAAACATGGCTTTCCATGTTCTGGAAGTAGTTAGATTGCATTTCCTGGATCCCTCTTAGCTGTATGGTTTATCAGTCTGAATCCTGAGGAAACAAAAGACACATTTAAACATATAGATGAAGATTATTTAGTAAAAAGATTATTAGGCTGTAGCAGGGTTTATAGAAGCCAATGAAGGTGAATGTCCGCAACAAGAGAGAGCTATTATGCCTACGCCTAAAGGTTGGGAGGAAGTGGTCATGTGAGTTACAAAACCCAGAGGAAGAAGCTTCACGGAGTGTGACTAAGTCAGCTTTACATCACTGTGACCAAAATACCTGACATGAAAACTTAAATGAGGAAAGATTTATTTTGATCATAATTTCAGAAGTGTTAGTCCATGGTTGGACAGTTGTATTGTTTTGACCCTGAGGTGAGGCAGAACACCATGGTAGAAGGGCATGGTAGAGGAAAGCTGCTCAGCTCATGGCAGCTAGAAAGCAAAGAAAGGAAGAATAGAAGTGAGAGAGAGGAAAGGGGCCTGACAAGAAGTACCCTTCCAGGGCGTGAGTCCAGTGACCTACATCCTCCAACTAGGTTGCACTTCCCACAGCCTCACCACCTCCGCATAGTCCATTTAAGTTACGAATTCATTAGTGGATGAACCCACTGATGAGGTCAGAGCCTCATGATCCAAGCACTTCCCAAAAGACCCACCTTGAACACTGTTGCATTTTGGGGACCAAGCCTTCAACACATGCATCTTCGGGCGACAGACACTTCATATCCAAACCAAATCATGTCCGTAACATAGAGGACTGATTGACTGGAAGCATGTTTGGGCTACTATTGATATTTGACAAGGAGAAAGACAGAGATAGAGAGTAACAGCTTCAGAAAAGAAGTATCAAAATTGAAAGCAGGGATTGAATGGAATAGTTTGAAATTTTAGCCAAAGAGCTAAAACTTTTTAAGTGGCCAATGGTTCTCATCCATAACTAGTGAAGGGTTTAATGGTGATAATTTTTGACAAATAAAGATCAATTAGAATTAAGCCTCGTGGCAAGGTTCAAATTTAGGCATGGCTGCCACCTTCATTGTAAAACTCTCAGAATAAATTAAAGAATTTCATAGCAAAGGGACAAATGTGGCTATGGTGCCCTGGAAATCTATTCTGAGGAAAAGGAGACAGAACCTGTGACTCACCAGCCAAATACGAAAGGGTCAAGTATTTGTAATTAAGGCAGGAGGCAAAGACAGGGGTGGGATATAACAAAGAAAAATAACTAATCTAAACAATTATGACTATAAAAAAACAATGGAAGTATTTATTTTCATATGGAGCTGACTTAAATAGATAATAAGGCTGCAAAGTTTTAAAGAATTTTAATACCGAACAAACCATAAACCTGGACTAAAATCCTGTGTTTTATTGTGAATGTGATTGTGCATCTTCTCCTTGTTCTACCACTGTGAGGTTTAAAGACAACTTTGTAATTTGTTGATCTTCATATTGAAAAGAGCCAGACACACACTTAATGTGGTGACTATTATGCATGACATTTTGGTGAAGAAACTAATGAATCATATCCAAGATGCTGAGTTGAGCTTGATGACAAGACCAGAGGGCATCTTGAATTTGATTTCCCGGCATGGGTACAAGGGAAGTCTATAATTTCTGCAGGAGAGGGAGGAGGTGAGTATTTAATGTACAGCAAGTTGAACTTTAGTATTCATCAGCAATGTTTAGCAATATATTCCCAGGTATTTTCTTTCTAAGCATTCAGTAACATCTCAGGATTGGAATTCACAATTCCGAATAGCTTCATGTGACTAGTTTTGGCCAATAAATTGTGGGAAAACATGAAACAGCAAAGTTTCTTGTGGCAAATGTAATTTCTGATGCAAGATTCTCCAAAGCTCTTTACTTCTGCCACTGGATCCAATAATATTCTACCCTAGAACCAGAGAATGGAGAATCAACAAAGAACCACTCTAATTAAAAAATGTTACTGAGGGAAAACAAACAGTCCCTCTAGCTCTTTCTTTTATTTAATTTTAAAAAAATCACTGTTACAAACTATATAAATCTCTTACTACATTATAGTCATACAGTTGAGCAATATATTATTGGTCTAGCTTTGCTATAGATGACGTCTCTGACTCAAGGCACCTAATGGCTTAAAACTGTTTTGTGAAAGTTATATTTCACTGTCTTGCTGGGCAAAAGTTGCTTTCCTTTTCTGTTATCCTCCCCTCTTCTCAGGGGCACAATTGCCTTTCACTTTTTTCCTTCTGCTCTAATGAAAGATACTTTTAATATCCCAATGATTAATTACAAGGTTAACTATTCTTAGGAAAAGGTAATAAAATGCCATGAGTCATAAGACTTTCTGATCAGTAGTTTTTCTTGAGATTTACAGAATACAGAACCTCTGTTGGCTTACAAATAACAGCAACCTGTGCATCTGAAAAGCAGGCCACCCCAAATTTGTAACTACCCAGATGTCCACTTATCTGACTCCCCCCAGATCCCATGAAAGACTTAAGCCTGCAATCCCTAAGCAAGATGATATTTTTTAAGGACAAGAGACCCCATCTTTCAACTTGCCAGCTTGTTGCCAATAAAGCTCTTTCTTCCTCCTTCACCTATCTCTCGAATGTTTGGCTTCATCAAGCAGCATGAGAACCTGACATTTCATGGTTCAACAGATGCATAATATACGTGAGGTACATAATATATGTCTTCACAGAAGTTTTAATTCAATGAAGTTTGGGGAATAGTCTGTTACTGCAACATGGTTTAGCTTTACCTGACTGATTAAAAAAATAAAAAAGATATTGGGTCTTGTGGACAAGTAGGATTGGAATAGAATATCCTTTGTGGTAAAAGATTTCTTTCTATCACCATATATTTAAAGTTGAGCATGAAATATATAGATTAGGACTTGTTATAAACTAAATCTCTTTCCAGATTATGCTCACAAACATTTTAAGCTTAAATTTGCTGTTTCTATTCATAGATGAGTGTGGGGCATATAACTTTGTAAATAAAGAAACAGTTTAGAGGATCTTTATTTCCACTTTGATATTTTGAATAAATATGTTGCAGTGAAATGCAGTTGATTTGGATTTGGAACGTTTCTAAAGATGCTTATCATTTAAAGGTGTATCAATGTGGACACTTTTGTATGGATATCAACACTGATTGAATGTGACTTGAGCTGTTTGTCTATTTCTTTTGCAGTAGCTCTTCCCAAGAGATGTTCTCCCAGAAAGAGTCAAAATAAAAGGATGTTTCAAGGTTAAAAGCATTTATCCTCTTCAGCTAGTATCCAGATAAAATAGATTCCTACCCTATACTAGTCCTCTCAGAAAGCTTTTTCTATTGCTTCATCTCTATTCATGAGAACTTTAAGAGGCAACTTCTAGAAAGAAGATACCTTTCTTAATGCTATCTTCTTTCAGGCTCAAAGACTCATTAGAATGCAGCACAGAATAAATAACTTTTCTAATACTGCATCTGTGAGTGAGGGGAGGAAAAGGGGTTTTATTTCAACATGAATTGTCATAGAAGGAAATGAAGCTTGCCAAAAAACATATCTGCTATGAAATTATGACAAAGAAAAAATAAGAATACAATTTTCCCAGGCTTTATCATTATAATTCTTCCATGAATGCTATTATACTAAGATCCCTGCAGAAATGGCATAATTGGCCAATGTATTTGAAGTGTAGGTAGAATAATTTTTGTAGAAATTATTATGGATAATGCTGTGAAATAATTTAGTTGCTGCCTTTCTTTTATTTCTTTCTTTCAATGTGTTTCAGTTCATGATAAACTCTTTAAACCCTGTTCAACCAGGGGGAAATGAATATAATATGACTGGAAGTTTAGAGATGAAATTTACAAGAAATGGGCATTGATTCATCCAGGCATTTATCTTATTAGTGTTTTTAGGGGCATAATAATTAAAGTTAAAAACAATTCAGCATTACTGCATTTGATCAACATTTGCATATTTGAAATGATGAATACACTTAGATATTGCAAGTCATGTCTTAGAAACATTGTTTATGAAGGATTATTATATTAGTTTCCTAATAGAAAACATAAAAGTACTATTAGGATAACAGTAATGTCTTTTGGCATTAAGTACTGATAATTTTGTAGTTTCAATAGATACAATAATACTGATTTAAAGTATATTAAAAATGAATACATCTATGTTTATTAAGCTGGAGAAATATCTATTATATACTTTAAATAAAACTTTAAGAGCAAGGTCAAGTCACTGGGTATGGTACAATGAAATTTTTGTAAAAGTTACATATACATGCATCTCCAGAGCTAAATTAATGTATTTATGAACAAGATATGTTTTCATGTGCCCAGTTGAAACACGTTCATGCATCAAGGTAGAGGCTGTCCAGGTGGGTGTACAGATTAACACTTCAAATAATCCTTATGATTTTGTTACCACTGCATGTGAAACTTTTGCAATTTAAAAAAAGTTATAAAGTAAATATAAACAACTACGAAAAAGACTATAAATATAAAAGAGAGAAATGGTGGAAAGATCAAGATCTCCCTGCTGTGTTTGATAAGGTATACATTTTTTCTTTTTTTTATTTCTCAAATGGCATCATTAAAATCATTATGTATAATATCAACCCAAATACAATTTGATGAATTATGGCTTTTAATTTATTCTTGTTATTCAAAATAAACTTACTACATAAAGTTCCATACATAATAGACATTTCTACATTATTTTTAATGTCATAAAGAAATTTAAAATGGACAATTATAGAGAATATATTTCCTTTGTCTCTTAAGCTTGGATAATATTTTATTCAGCTTTGCTCCTCTGTAAACCATGAATGATTTTCATTTTTGCCCTTCAGAAGAGCAGTTTGTATTATAAATATTTTGGAAAATGATGCAGCTATTTAAATAACAATAATGGATTTTCATCAGCAATTTTCCTTTTTTGAGGTTAGCCATGCTCTGAGACACACTTAATTTGTGCATTAGAACTTTGAATAGCACAATTACCAGAACAATTACAGACTGCTGTAGAAATTATTTGAAAGGCAAGAAACAAGGTCAGCACAAATGGTACACATATTATCAGTGAAAATGGTGTGGAGGACCAGGACTTATGATCAATAGTCAAGAGACTATTTACAAAGGTCATGTATTTTTGCATTTGTTTACTTGAGAAATGTTTGTTGAATGCCTACTGTGTTTCCTGTTTTGACTGTGCTGGACTCTGGTTTATATGGTTGAAACAATGCAGACATGTTTCTGACTAATGGAACTTCTAAGAATTAATCAAATATTGCAGGACCTTTCTCACCTGCCCACTATTTTAACTGATACCCTTAATTCCCTGATCCTCTCTGCTCTATAAAACTTCTGGCTGAACCACCAACCATGGTTGTGTCACTGCAAAGCAGGAAGATGCAACTCCAAACCTCAGTTCTTGTGTTCCAGTAAAAAAAAAAATTTAGTCAGAAACCAAAAGCTATGCAAGAGAACTTTATTGAAAGTGACAGTAGAGTGGAAGTAAGGTGAAAATAAAATAAAAGCAAAGTAAGTCTCAAGCAGAGAGCACTCTCAAGAGAGTAGGCCGTCTCCAAGCAGAGAAGATAGAAGAGACAATGCTGTCTCCAAATTTATTACTGTTTGATGTTTGCCAGGAGAACTGGGGACCACCTTTTGTACTCTTTGCCAATCAGATGTCAACTCCTCCTCTACTTAGGACGGTGAAGTTTTTGACCTTCGTTGGTCCTCTCTGGACCTGTCGTGATGACCATCCTATTTAGGGGGCTTCATCTGCAAGTCAATTACATGTTAATGTGATTGTTGGTGTCAGTAGCCAGTCAAAAGTTAACTTAGTGCACCTGCATCACTAAAGAATACCCACTTCTGAGCTACTAGGAGACACACTTGGCACCATAATTTCTAGTTCTCTCTCTATCTTTATGGGTCCTGTCAAGAGCTAGTCCCATAAATCCTTCTTTCTTGAGGCACACTTGCCATTATCTTTTACTTTTTTTTGTTTATCCTCTAGGTTTGTGTACTGATGCTTTTCTACAGGATATCTGCTACAAATTATTTACTCTTCTGCCTTGGCAGTAACTTAAAAGAAAACTTGAAAACTAACTTAAAGTAAACCTGTGACCTTGCCATACTTTCCACTGCTCATTGCTATCTACTACCTAACAGTTAAACAGTAGGTAGGAGCAGTCTACTCCCTAGGATGCACCCCCCCCCACCCCCAGCATTTGCTCCCAAACATTAAACTCTGCACATACCAGTTGAGTTTATTTTTAAACTCACCTATGCCCATCATATGTGTTTTTATAATTATGGAATGAAATTAACTGTAGTTTGAACAAAAGTGATATGAATGCAAGTAGAAAATTGTTCCTTTGGAACCTAAGTAGGATATTTTGGAAAGAATAGGTAAAAGGGAAATACTTTCAATAACCTCAAGACCCAGTTTTGGAGATCAGAAAACATCCTTGAGTCAATGACTGAGTCAAGATGCGTAGGGTAAGGGGGCCAGATAAGTGGAAAATAAGGTATGAAGCTGGGAAGAATTCAGATCATGCAGTACCTTGAAGCCTCACTGAAGACTGTGGTCTTTGCCCTATGGACATCGGGAAGTCTTTGAAAGGTACAATGTGATATGATTGAACTTTCACATGAAGAAGTTACACTGTAGAGTCAAAACAGACTAAGAGAGGAAAGAACAGGATGAAACAACCAGTGAGATGTTAATTTGAAGGATCCAGGTAAAAGGTGAAAGGCTAAATTGGTAACAATTGAGATCAAGGGTTGGAATGTTCAAGAAACTTGGAAGGATGAACAGTCCATTTCTTTATACTATGGGCATATACTTTCATCTCCCCTGCATATACTAATATAGTTTAACATTTTAAAGAATATGCAATATTTTCACTATTATATGTAAATATTGTCTTCATAATTGTTACATGTAGCATTCCAAACTTCCTTTATCATATAATCTTTGTTTTTCTTGTAACTAATTACTTTTCAGTTATTTGCTCAATTATTCTAATAATTACAACCAATTCACTGTTATAATCACTTCCAGGGCTATAAACTTTCCCAATCAGTTGAAAACATACCAAGTAACAATTTCAGGTACCTTCCCATGGCCCTCTCCAGTCTGTAATAATTGCTTACTAGCCCTACAAAATAGCTGTTGTACTCAGATCCCCTTTACTCTTTATTTGGGGAACTCCTTTTATTTCCCTCCTATTTTTTTGCATCTGTGTTTTCTTCTTTGTCAATTTTCTTTTTTTCTTTTTTGGTTGTAGATGGACACAATACCTTTATTTTATTTATTTATTTATTTTTATGTGGTACTGAGGATCGAACCCAGTGCCTCACACGAGCTAGGCAAGTGCTGTACTACTGAGCTACAGCCCCAGCCCCTAATTTTCTTTCTTTAAAAACTCTTGACCCTTGGGAAATGATATATAGGAAAGAACAATTTAGAAATTTTTACTTATTGGAACGTATTTTTGTTGTAACCTCACTATTCATTCATATGTTTGTTGGCTATTAAATGGAAATAGCTTATGTGTTATATATCAAATTATAGGTTTTGAAGTTTGGAGGTATTTGTCCTTGTTCTTTCAGTTTCCAGTACTGATTTCTGGTACTTTCATATGTTCTAATTTATATTTTTCTGGAAACTTTTTGTGATGATTCATTTTATGTGTCAAATTGACTGGGTAAAGTATTTCCCAGGTAGGTAGTAAAACATTATTTTGGGGTCTACCTGTGAGGGAGTTTCTATAAAAGATTGGCATTTAAATTGGTAGGCAGACCGAAGAAGGTCTACTCTCATCCATGTGTCTGGGCATCATGCAATCCATTGAGGGCCTAGATAGAATAATAAGGTAGATAATTGGTGAATTCTTTCTTTCTCTTCTAGAGTTGGTTCACCCATCATCTTCTGCACTTAAATAGCAGAGCTCCTGGCCCTTGGGCCTTCAGATTCTGGAATTTAGCATCAGTGGCTACCCCATCCTGAGGCTTTCAGACTTCATGTGAATTGCACTACTTATTTTCCTGGTTCTCCAGCTAGAAGACTGGGATTTCTTAGTCTTCGTGATCTAATGAGTCAATTCCCATATAAATTCCCTCTTCTTTATCTATATGTATTCTGTTATTTCTATTTCTCTGGGGAACTGTGATTAATAGACTTTAGCCTCTTGGTTAAAATTTTAAAGTAACATGTCTTTGTATGGATAGTTTTATTTCTTGCTATAAATACTTTATAGGTCCTCTGAATCTGGAAATATTTATCTTAAAACCTTAGGAAGTTTATTTTATGTTCTTTGTATTTTTTTCTTTCCTTAGATTTCTCTGCTTTCATTTTTTGGGGGTTCCTATTTATTATAAAGATTAGGCCTCCTTATTTGGTTCATTTAATTTTATCATCTCATTTTTTTTCTCTTTTGGTCTGTTTCCTTGAAGATTTACATTATATTATCTTCCATATATTTTATTTCAATTGTATTTTTAATTTCCAGAAACCCTGCCTTGTTGACTAAATACATATTTTTAAGTATCAAGGACACATTTTCTGTGTTCTGAGAAGTGATATATTACCTTTGTCTCTCTGAAAATATTTCCTTCTTTTCTTCCTTCCTTCCAGTTTTATTCTGCCTCTGGCATTAGCATTATCTCTGCTTCCACATTTTTCCCTGCTTATGTTTTCTCTTATTAAACACTTTGTTAGTGTACAGTGATTTTGATTTTATTTATCACTAAAATGAAAGTGTGACTTAGAAGCTATCTGTTTTATGAGCTAGTATTTGTAGGCTGATGGTCTTTACCCTTGGGCTTTACTATGGTCAAGTAGATTTTTCATGGTGTAAGTTTAGATCTCTATTTGAGGATCATAAAGAACCCTGCATTTTTCCCCAGCAGCAGAGATTAAGCCATTATATTTTAAACCTGTCTTTGACCACTCTTGTTACAAGTAGAGAATGGTCAATGAGCCAGGCTATTTAATAAGTACATTTTTCACTTATTCTCCCATTAATGAGCATAAGAAGTCTGTTTCCCTGTAACTGGAGTGCCTGAATCTCTAGCTCTCTGTTTCTCTCCTCTCCAGGTATCAAACCATCTCTCCCATTTTCTCACAGTGGAAGAGGGGCAATATAATAGGGCCACATTATGACTATTGTGAATACCAGACACTTTTGCTTTCACAAATTCCTTCCTCCCTAAAAAGATAAAACAAAAATTATATTTTATGACTGTATTTGAATAAGATTTAATACAATGCTCATTTTTTAGTTCTGATTGTGAAATATAACAACTTTGTCGGCCCCTAAAAGTATCAGAGCCTTTGGCAACATTCTTACTCTGCCTAATATATACATTGGCCCAGGTCATCCATCTTCCTGAAGTGGGAGAGGAAATCTGGGCATCTGTTATAATTTTATCAAAGCTTTCAATTAATCTTTTCATTTTTCAGCCCACCACCCCCACCACTGCCTGCACAGTTGTCTCAGTTTCCTTCCAAATTTCTGAAATGTATTTTCAGTCTAATTGACTTCATCCCTGAAGACAGAGTATATATAATTCTCTGCTCTGGTATATTTGTTACCACTTTTTCCTCAGCTTTGAAGTATCCAGAATTTGTGAGTATCTGTCATCTGCTCTCACCTCCTTTGCTCTTTGCCCTTATATTTATCCATTTACTTTGACTCTAGTGGGTTTACCAAGGGAATGGAGATAAATGTCCTTGCATAATATGTCCACTTTCCCTGAAGGTCAGCTGCAGGCAGACAACAGTGGGATCTGATGACTGACCTTGAAGGTGTGCAGTGTGGCATCTTGAGGGTGGATAACCTTTCCTGGGTAGAGCAAGGGGAAGAGAGCAGTCAAGTGTTTGATACAGACTCTCATCTCATCTTGTTTTTAAGTGTCACATCTCATTCCCACTTCCTGCCAGTCCAAGCCTCTGTAGCTATGTGATGTATAAATCATCTCCATCTGTAGTGGTGGACACTCAGCATCCTCTGCCCACCTCCCCAGTCACCACTCCTCCATCTACTTAATCTCCTTTACAAATTTGTTAAAATCTCATTTTTTTCCATGATAACATCATCTTCATTTGTTCACAATTATAAATGTATGAATTTATACAAGTTTTATGTTATGATTTAATGATTTCTTGGAGGGGAGATGAGTTAAAAATCATATGTCCATCCAGTAATTTTACACGAGAAGCTCCTGAATAAAATTTTCAAAGTGAGATCATTATAGGTAGAGGGAATGAATGCAATTAACCAATTCTCAATTATCTCCGGAAAAGAAGAAACTAGATCCATATGCATGTGATCAGTACACAAAGATGAGCTGAGTGATCTCATATTTTGAAAACGAATTTCACCTCAGAATAACAAAAAAATGGAAATAGGCATAGTGATGATCTCTCCTCAGAAGTATGTGTTGTGCCCTCATTCTGATGGACAAGATGAGCAGATGTACAATATGCACAACTACATGGCCAGTGCAAACCAAGGCACTGTGGGATGAAATTATATAAAAGGAATCCTACCTACTAGTTGTTTTTTTTTTGTAAGAAAATATATTTTATTCAAAGCCACATTTGCAGGAATATAGAAGAAACTTTCAGTTTCAAAAGTTTCATCTTTGAGAGGCTCCGGGATGAGGAAAACTTTTAAAAAGGAAGAGACAGCAAAATGAGACAAAAGGCAGGAAATACACATCTGCAGATTTAATTAGCCTGTGCTAGACAGGCTGGGGCAGGGGACAGTCTTCATTCTTAGCTTCCTTGGCAACTCTCAGACTGAGGTGGGTAGCCCTTCAGCCTTTATTCTCAGCGTGCAGAAATTGTCCTTAAGTTTAGAGGGGCCCTCTAACATCAGTCTGTTTTAGTATAATTCTGTGTCTAAACTTTGGAGGAGTCACGAAGTTGTTTTCTTCGTGAAAACAAAGAATTTTTATATTCTTTACATTTTTATATTCCCTGTACATTTTTATATTCCCTCAGTTATTCCAGCAGTTTTACGCTTTTACATATTCTTGGATATTCCAGCAATATTTAGGGGTTCCATTTTTCTTAACATCATCACCAACACTTGTTTGTTATTTTGATTATGACCATTTTAGTTGATAAACTAATTGTGAGCTCTGATTTGCATTCTTCTAATTACTAATGACTTTGAGATTCTTTTTGTTTCGTAGCTACTAATTTATTTTATGTTCTTTGGGGAAGTATTTGTTTGACTCTTATTTATTTTTGAATTGGGTTGATTTGTTGTTGAGTTCTTTATATATGATTGATGGACTCTTGCCAAATATATGATTTGCTAACATTTTCACCGTTTTGTAGATTTTCCTATTTGAGGAACAAAAGAAAATTTTTCTTTTGTTGTTTGTGCATGTCTACCAACTAGTTTTTTGACAAATTAATTTTAATATGTATACATAACACTATCTAATAGTTATGTAAGTGAATAAGAAACGTATTTTTAAAAGTTCTCCAAAAAGAAATTTGAAAGAATAAAGGGATTTATGCTCTTTATTGAAGCTCAGGAAGGAAAACAAAACAAAATAAGCTGTATGATAGAAGAGCATATACCACGCCTTGAAGATGATATAATAAAAAGTCTTCTAGGAAAGGAATTTTATCTCAAAAGAGTAAACTATAGTTATAACTTTGAAACTGCTAAAAAGTAAACGTCTGATTCTAAAGTGATGAATTCAAGTAGAAACAGAATACCTGTCACAAATTATTTTATTTGTAGTAATGGGTTATATTATGTATTACGTATATTCTATAGAAATTAAAAAATGTAGAACCTATCAGAAAGCTACATAGGGGGGAAAATGACCATGTACAATGTTCAATTAAAGCTAGAGAAAAGAAAAACAAAAGGAAAAGCAAAAAACCAGTGGGGTGAATAGAAAATGATTGCAAACATGTTAGATACTATCCAGTTCTCTCAACAATAGCTTTAAATGTGAATGGTTTCTATGTATCAATTAAAAGAGATTTTCAAAATGGATGACAAAATAAGACCTGACCATATATATGTCTACAAAAAGCACACTTTAAATATAAAGCCCTAAATAAGCTACAGGAAAAGGGTTGAAGGAGGATATACCCTACTCATATTAACCAGAAAAAAAGCTGGAATATTAATTTCACCAAAGCATAGTTCACTGATGAAGAGACACATTACATAAGAATAAAGAGACTGATGCTTCAAGAAGATAAAACAATACCAAACACATGCACCTAAAAAAAAAGAGAATTAAAATACATAAAGCAAAAATTCATAAAATGAATAAAATAAATAGACATATTTACTATTATCTTTGGAAACTTCAGTATAGATCAAGTCCCAGATAAACAATAAGCATATGGTTTATCTACAAAGCACTACCAACATTTATAGAATACTCAACTCATAAAATACATTCATAGAATTTAGCAGTGGAATATGTGTTCTCAAGATTGTAGCATTCCCAAGAATGTACCAAATCCTAGGCCATAAATATACTTTTGAAAAATTCAAAAATATAAATCATATAAATAAATATAAATCAATTCTCAATTGCTTTAGTCAATTCAGGCTGCTATAACAAATTACCACAACTTAGGTAGATTAAACAATAAACACTTGTTTCTCACAGTTCTAGAGGCTAGAAAATCAAGTATCAAACAGTTGTAGATCTAGTTATGTAATTTTATATTTTTGACATGATATGGTGAATTATTATAAGACCATACCAATTGACATAGAAAAATAATTTAAAAATATAACACTCATTTACCATGAGAGCATTCAAGAAACTAGGATAGGAATTCAGGGAAACATGCTCAACTTGATGAGAAACATCTATAAGAAACCTACAGCCAGCATAATATTAATGAGAAGACACAGAACATGTCCCCCCAGTCATGAACAAGGCAAAGATACACTTTTTACCATCCTATTTACACACACACTGAGTGTTAGCCAATTCAGTAAGAAAAGAAAAAGAAATTGGAAAGGAAGTAATAAAACTCTTTTTGCAAATGATTTGAAGGTACATGTAGAAAGGCTCAAAATATCTACCAAAAAAATCAACAAAACAAAACCCTCCTTAATCTCAATAGGAGGAATTTAAGATTTAATTGGAAGGATTTAAGATCTAACTGTATAAAAGTCAGTTGTATTCCTCTATACTGACAATGAAAAATTTAAATATTAAAATAATAACATTAAACAATAACACCCCAAAATGATGTTTTAAGTATATTGACTAGTGAATTTCAATAAGATAAATATAATCATTGGCAGGTATATATTAGGAAAGTTATTTCAAGGAATTAATTTATACAATTATGACAGCTGGCTAGCAAGTCCGAAATCCAAGGTGCAAATCATCAAGAAAGGCCTTCTGGAATTCAGACATGACTGGAATTCAGACATGAGGCTGATGTCCACAGGCAGAGTTACTGCTTCTTTGGGGAGGCGTGAACTCTGGTTTTAAGTCTTTTCAGATCATTGATTCAGGCCCACCCTGATTATCTAGCAAAATCATCCTTTACTTAAAGTCAAATCTGATAATAGATGATCAGATTCATAAAATATCTTCAAAATACCTAGATTAGTGTTTATTGAATACTGGGAACTATGTTCTAGCCAATTTGATATATTAAAAACACCATTGTAGTTCACCTGTCATGTAGGCACAGTTTGTTTTTATCTTTTAAACTTATACTTAATTTCCAAATGAGGACAATAATGAAGATATGTTTCTAGCTTACATGATATAGCTATTCTACGTGCATTCAAATGTGCTCTAATGCTGATCCCAGAAGAGGGCTTGAATTCATTAATGTTCATGCTCATCTTTCTTATAATTTACTATAAAGTAAAATTAACCATTATAAATATATCATATGTTAAATGATAAGGTGATAAGGGAAGAAAGAAAATAAAATAGTCATTTAACACAATACCAACACATTCATAATAAAATAAAGAAGAAATACTTGTGACTATTGTTTTCTTTTATGTACCTGGTCCCATGGTCATATTACCGAAAGCTTGGTCCCTGTCTCCAATGCCAATTAATGCCAATTTAATAATAAGGGCACAGTTTTGGAGGAAAAGAAAAAAATAAGTTTTATTGCATTACTAGCAAAGGAGAAACACAGGACACTCTTGTCCCAGAGGCTGTGATTCTGTTCATCAGGGATAACAGAAGGCTTTTTTCTTTTTCTTTTTAAAATTTATTTATTCTACGTAGGTATACATGACAGCAAAATGCATTTTAATTCATTATACACAAATGAAAAGCACAAGTCTTCATTTCTCTGGTAGTACATGATGTAGAATCACACCATATATGCAGTCATACGTGAAGCTAGGGCAATGATGTCCATCTCATTCCACCATCTTTCCTGCCCCCATGTCCCCTCCCCTTCTCTCCTTCCCCTTTGACCAAAGTTCCTCCATTCTTCCCATGTCCCCTCCTCCATTATGTATCAGGATCCACTTATCAGAGAGAATATTTGGCATTTGTTTTTTTGGGATTGGCTTACTTCGCTTAGCACAATATTCTTCAACTTCATCCATTTACCTGTAAGTGTTGTACTTTTATTCTCTTCTATTGCTGAGTAATATACCATTGTGTATATATACCACAGATTCTTTATCCATTTATCCATCAAAGGGCATCTAGGTTGGTTCCACAGTTTAGCTATTGTGAATTGAGCTGCTATAAACATTGAAGTGGCTGTGTCACTATAGTATGCTGTTTTTAAGTCCTTTGGGTATACACTGAGGAGTGGGATAGCTGGGTCAAATGTTGGTTCCATTGCAAATTTTCTAAGGAATCTCCATACTGCTTTCCAGATTGGTTGTACCAATTGGCAGTCCCATCAGCAATGTATGAGTGTGCCTTTCCCCCCATATCCTTGCCAACATTTATTGTTGTTTGTATTCTTGATAACTGTTGTTCTGACTAGTAGCAAAAGATTACTTGAAGAAAAAGCTAGAGTCTGTGAAAACAAAAAAAGCAAATGGAAATTCTTGAAATGAAGGAAACAATAAACCAAATTAAAAAATCTCAATAGAAAGCATCACCAACAGACTAGATCACTTGGAAGACAGAACCTCAGATAATGAAGAAAAAATATACAGTCTTGAAAATAAAGTTGACCACACAGTGAAGATGGTAAGAAACCATGAACAGAACATACAAGAATTATGGGATAGCATCAAAAGACCAATCTAAGATTTATCAGGATAGAAGAAGGCACAGAATTTCAAAACAAAGGAATGCACAATCTCTTCAATGAAATAATATCAGAAAATTTCCCAAACATGAAGAATGAATTGGAAAATCAAATACAAGAGGCTTACAGGACACCAAATGTACAAAATTACAACAGATCTACACCAAGGCACGTTATAATGAAAATACCTAGCATACAGAATAAGGACAGAATTTTAAAGGCTGCAAGAGAGAGGAATCAAATTACATATAAGGGGAGATCAATTTGGATCTCAGCAGATTTTTAACCCAGACCCTAAAAGCCAGGAGATCCTGGAACAACATATATCAAGCTCTGAAAGAAAATGAATGTCAACCAAAAATATTATATCTAGAAAAATTAAGCTTTTAGATTTGATGATGAAATAAAAAACTTCCATGATAAACAAAAGTTAACAGAATTTACAGCAAGAAAGCCTACATTACACAGCATTCTCGGCAAAATATTTCATGAGGAGGAAATGATAAACAACAATGAAAATTGGCAAAGAGAGGAACTACACTAAAGGACAGGCCAATCAAAGGAGAAACCAAGTCAAGGTAAAAACCAAAAATAAACCAAAATAACCAGGATTACAAATCATCTTTCAATAACAACGCTGAATGTGAATGGCCTAAACTCATCAATTAGAAGACATAGACTGACAGACTGGATCAAAAATAAAAAAGACCAACAAGCTGCCTACAAGAGACTCATCTCCCAGGAAAAGACATCCACAGACTGAAAGTGAAAGGGTGGGAAAAAAGGTATCACTCACATGGACCACATAAACAAGCAGGGGTTTCCATCCTCATATGAGATAAAGTGGACTTCAAACCAAACTGAGTGAAAAGGGATAAAGAAGGGCATTTTGTACTGCTTAAGGGAATCATACATGAACAAGACATAACAATCATAAATATCTATGCCCTAAACAATGGGGCATCTATGTATATCAAACAAACTCTTATCAATTACAAAAATCAAATAGACCACAACACAATAATACTTGGTGACTTTAACATACCCCTCTCACTGCTGGGTAGATCTTATAAACAAAAACTAAACAAAGAAATCATGAAACTCAATAAAACTATCAATAATTTAGACAACATACATAATAGAGTATTCCATCCATCAACAAGCAAATACACTTTTTTCTCAGCACCACCATATGATCTCCGAAATAGATCATATGTTATGCCACAAAGCAAGTCTTAGCAAATATAAAAAATAGAGATACTACCCTGCATTCTATCTGAGGGCTTTTAAAGAAGCTATTTAGAGGCTACATTCTAAGTGTACCCTGACATGGATCCTAGGTGAACCTTGATGGTATGTTGAAATTCACTTGTTAATTTGGGAGATAGTCACTTCCTAGTTCTTCTGGTGATATCTCCTTCTTCTGGAGAACAGATAACTCAAGGTAATCTTGTTCCCTGTCTTCATGTTAGGTAGAGGGAGGGAGAGAGGGAGAAGAGAAAAAGAAAAACATGTCCCTTTTAAAATAAGCAGCAAGGGCTATGTTCAAAAGGTCAAGTGGACCACTTTTACAATTACATGTGGTATTTGACTACTTTATTCCTTCTCACTTCATTTTTCATTTGTCCTTAACAAACATCCCAGCTGCCCATAGGTCTTCAGTATGGAAACTTATACCTTCATTCCTGAAGGCATTAGCAGTACTTCCTGAATTACATTGTTACCTTTTTTTTAATTGACTTTAATCACAGGCATGAAACTACTAAGAGATTCCATAAGGTATCAAAGGTATCATAACATAAATTGCTGATGTAGCTTACTTCTCTACATTGTGTTTGCCCTTGGATACCAAGTTCAACCAGCACAGACAACAGAGTAATCCTTTTTTTTTTTTTGCAGAGTAATCCTTTTTTTGCTTATTGGTTCACAGGAATGAGGAACACAAAATGTGGCATTCTCAACAATGGAACCATTGTTGTATCTCCTGGTGGAAGTGTACCTCCACTGGGACTAAGATCTCTAGACAAGCAGAGACTAAGGTGGCAGAGATCAAATCAAAGATTTTGCTTCTGGATTAGTAGAAACTGTACATGAAGCCATTTCCTCTTACACCTCTTGATTCCTACATTTGTTTATCTTAACGGAGGGAGAAATAGTACATATATTGGACCTTAATTTAAAACATTCACAGCATTCTGGAAGACAGTGCCTCAGCCCCTCAAGTATTATCACAGAGTTGTCACTGTAACTGGAATTTAAAAGGCCATTCAGTTGCTGTCAAAATGTGGAGCACTGAGACCTCTCATTTAGTTATCCTGTGAATGCAAAAATGGTGCAGCCACTTTGCAAGATAATTTGCAGTTTCTTATAGTTAAACATTATTTGACCATATAATCTAGCAATTGTGCTTATAGATACATTCCCAACTGATTTGAAAAGTTATACCTACACAAAAAGTACACAAAAACTTTATTTATAATCTCTGAAAACTAGAAGAAATCAATGTTATTTACTAGGTGAATAAATAAGCTGTGTTATATTCACATAAAAGAATATTTTTCAGTGATAAAAGTAATGATCAAGCCACGGATATGGACCAATATTTAGTCCAAATTTCTGAGGGAAAGAAGCCAGTCTAAAAAGCCTAAATTCTCAGCTTTAAAATTAATTTGTATTGGTGTATTACAATTATTCATAATAGTTGGATTCATTGTGATGTATTTTTAATGTACATTAACATAATTTGGTCAATTTCATAGACTAATTTATATGAGCATTCTGTAAAGGGCAAAACAATAAACAGATAAGTCATTATTAAGAGTTTGTAGGAGAATGGTTATAATTGAAATGCTTTTCAGGGGACAGTGATAT